>NW_021011507.1:1396203-1685417 GCF_003987935.1 Bombyx mandarina | reverse complement strand
AAAAAAAAAAAAAAAAAAAAAAAAAAAAAAAAAAAAAAAAAAAAAAAAAAAAAAAAAAAAAAAAAAAAAAAAAAAAAAAAAAAAAAAAAAAAAAAAAAAAAAAAAAAAAAAAAAAAAAAAAAAAAAAGGCACACGAATCCAACGTGCATGAATCTAGGCTTACTGCCTCACTTTTTTTTCTTACCTATGCCGATAGCCTTGAGAGGCTATATCAGCTTCGCCCTAACATGTAGGATCCGGCGAGAAACACAGTGGGCTGTATCTGTGGGTTAATTCGCTCGTCGAGCACAGCCTCACACCATCCATACTATACATCATAATCTATTTCCTGCCACTAACTATAACTTCTTTCCACTGAATCCAATCTTGACTAATGGTAGGGCTATTTTTGAGCCTACGCAGACTGGTACAAAAGGTAATCAAAGTGCCTATTTATAACGCGAAGATATCGCGCATTACATAAACGACGAGATAACTAACACTGTAACTTCGATCTATTGCCTCAAGGTGAACGGTAGGGTGGTCATGTCGAGTTTTAGTGGTAGCACTTAATGAGGAATGAACTAGAAATTCTTAACATTCCACGCGCAATCATCAATCTGCCTGATCGTGCCTGGTGTAATAGAGCTGAAATAAAGTTGTCGTTATTCAAATAAGGTCATAGCTTTAACACCGGTATGGAATCAGTTGCCCCATTGATAGGCATCGATAAGAAGCTCGGGGATTGTTACATTTCCAGTGCAAAATATGACGTAGACTTAGAAAATTTGCTAGATGTTTCAAATAAGCACATAATATATAGTATGGCTAGAACTAATGGAAACAGGTTTGCAATACCGAACATTGATTAATTTCGCATATCTGTTAGTCTATTGTTTTGTGTTACATTAATTATTTGTAAGTAGTGTATCGTGTTACCATAATAAATAACTGTGTTCAATACTGTTGTAATGAATATACTTACAACCTACATTGTTTTTTTCCCTACCTATGCTGATAACCTTGAGAGGCTATTTCAGCTTCGCTCTAACATGAAGGTGAGCTCACGGGGCTCAAACCGGAGTGATGCTGGCCCTAGTAAGAGCAGTGCTTCGCAGAATCTACCACCGGATCGGAAACGCGACCCACTGCGAGGATCCGGCGAGAAGCTCAATGGGCTGTGTCTGTGGGTTAATTCGCTCGTCGAGCCCTTCGTCGCAAGCGACGCGTTCGACGAGGACGGTGACCGGTGCTTGTGGTACCTAAAAGCACCTTTAATGGATTGGGAGGATCCGTAATGACGTCTTTTGGGCTTCGCTTGTGGCTGGACGCCGTTCGGATTTGATTCTCGAATGTATTGACTGTTAGTGGGTTGATACCCACGTTTAAACCTGCTACAAAGCAATAAATTTGAGAATTGTGGTAAGAAGCCATCGAACGTAAACGATGTATTGGAACGGATCCCACGATCAAAGAGAGTTTGTAGTGTTATAGTAAAATCCTTTCGTTTTTTTGGGTTGCTCTAATGTTACACAATGAAATACCTACTAACGAAAGCAACGGATCTACGATCTCCAGAGACCGGGGACAGCCGTCTGAAATTTTGCTCTACATTGCGTATCTAAAAAGCTAATTTAGGATTTTTTCATAAAAGTTAAATTGTCTGTAAGTCTGCTGCAAATGCCCAATGAAGAGCAGAAAGCACAGGAGAGAGGTAACACAACAGCTTTCATAACTCGAAAAAAAACATGAGATAATTATAAACAATGGGCAATAGAAAGTATTGCGCATTCATGTCTGATAACCGCATGGGAAATTATTTCATAATGAATATCATTTACCTTAAGAAGTTGCGAGTTATTGTTACGTGTTAAAAGAGCACATAATAAATTAAGTGTTGTACTTGAAACAGATAGACGAAAAAGGCCACAGGAAATCTGCGGTGAAGCGGTGGTTTGGCGGCGATCAAACATTATGATAAACCTTTTAATTGTACCTCATTTTTACTGACCTAGATGCGCAAACTAGGAAATGGTTCATCAGTAATAATTTGATGACCGAAGTCAATAAACATCAAGTAAATACTGTCACTGATGATATTAGGTCCTACTTCCATTTTTTTTTTATTGCTTATGCTTATGCATATGCATTTATTGCTTATGCTTATTGATGAGTGGACGAGCTCACAGCCCACCTGGTGTTAAGTGGTTACTGGAGCCCTTAGACATCTACAACGTAAATGCGCCATCCACCTTGAGATATAAGTTCTAAGGTCTCAAGTATAGTTACAACGGCTGCCCCACCCTTCAAACCGAAACGCATTACTGCTTCACGGCAGAAATAAGTAGGGTGGTGGTACCTACCCGTGCGGACTCACAAGAGGTTCTGCCACCAGTAATTACTATATAAGTAAGTATTTACTATGTAGGTTCTGTCCTTCCATTCAAAACGTAACTGCCTGGTGTACAGAAATAGGCAGAACCGCGGTACCTACCTCTGAGGGTACCTACCTCACTCAATCACCAGATCTTCAATGATAAAAGTACACTAAAAAAATTTTATTTTATTTTATTACTCTAGTAGACAGACGAGCATACGGCCCACCTGATGATTAGTGGTTACCGTCGCTCATGGACGTCAGCAATGCCAGGGGCAGAACCGAGCCGCTGCCTGCCGTTGATAATAGTATTAGGCCGTAAGTACACCATTGCCGGCAGCATTGGCCCATCGCTAAAATCTATTTGGGTTATAATTTAGTTTCTTCATTTACTTAAAAGAATCATCCTCAAAACGGTAAACAGATTAAATCTATTCGTAGTAGCGAGCAGGGCAATACAGCCTGTTTGAAACACGTCCACTTAGCGACGTTCACGGAAGAGCGACTAGTCTAACTTGTTTTAGTTCTATAGCCGCGTGGAAATGTCTAATACACGTTTAACTTTACCTCGTACTCACAATTGTTCTCTAGGAATACTATTGTGTACGTCAAAAAGCTTTTACCAAAGCTTTTATAGTTTTCACGTGTCACAGACAATTAAAATAGTCACCACGCAAACCTTGTTTCTTTGACACGTCGGATGTTGTAAAATTAGTGAAATAAACCATGGATTTAATGAGAGCTCTGTCTTTAAACTAGTGATTCAGTTAAATCAAGTACATATAGTTTTATTTTACTTTATGGGTTAACCCAGTAGTTCCTATGAAAATTTTAGAGGTTTGTTTTGAAATTAGGTAAAGTCAGAGTGCAGAAATAGTCAGAACCGCGATACCTACCCGTGAGGGCTCACACAACCACTAGTTCAGCAGTGATAAAAGTACATTAAAAACTTTTTATTTTATTTTATTGTCCTAGTAGACAGTCGAGCATACTGCCCATTTGATGGTTAGTGGCTACCGTTGCTCATGGACGTCAGCAATATAATGTATGTATATGTAATATAGGTATTTATTTCGCAATTACGCGTCACACGATAAAACATACGTTAGATACCGACAAGACATAAAAATGTATTACAAAAAATCGTTTCTTGCCAATGAAATAATGTTTCTAAAACCCAGTCCGTTGTTGCTTCTTACATTTCCGCGGAACACCCACGCATGAAGCTCGAACATAGATGGCAGAACAAGTGCCTTGTAAGGTTCTGATGTGTGGCAATTATCTTACGTTTAACATTTCAAAAGACGAGATTACTCAAGAGATCGGACTTTGTAAATTTTATAGAATTTATTTTCCGTTAACGCGTATTGAATTATGTAGATTTTTTCACTTGTTTTATATCGGCTTATCGTGGCTGTCAAACGAAAATCTGCTATGTGCAAAAACTCTATTTTGAATTAACGAGTAAAAACATTTTCGTGTAAAATTTTATATGAAAGTGAATTTTTAATATATCAAATGAAAGCTATAGATAAATATTAAAGCTATAGAAACATAACAGTTTTTTAACACGGTTGATAGGGCTGTGAACTACATATATGAAAAGGTCAAAAAGTAAAAATGTCAAAAAGTGCACATATCTGATTTTGGTTTGACAACGGCGATATGTTGCCAGACAAGCTAATGTGTAATAGTCACATCGAGTTGTATTTATTATAAGATCTTTCTTCTATGTCACTCTTGAGTCGTGATGTGAGAGAATTCGTTGTCATAATGTAAGATCTTTATGGGCAACAAGTTGACGAGTTCTGGTGATCGCGTTCGTTCTGCATCATCTCTAATACACAGGGTAGTTGGCCAAGCGTTAGGGTATTTATCGACACCAGCCAAATTTTTAGTACAGAGTTACTGATCGCTGAAGTCTGAAAGATTATATTTATAACAGAATCAAAATGCAAGGTAGTTTAATAACCTAAAAGTTCATATTATTATCCGCAACACGTTTCGTCAGATTATAGAAACAGAGTTATCAGCAACATGCTTCGTCAAAAAGTACAATACTTAGTTTCAGCCGTTTTGTTTTCGTTTTTTTGCAGCGATTTTTGAACCACTTCGAAACAGCTGATTTCGAGTTATTAGGTCTCCTTTGGAGGCGCTCGGGCAGCTGTTAGAAAATCCTTTCCCTCCTGGCTGAGTTTTTCTCGCCCACCTGTCCTGGTGAAACTGGAAAGGCCTCCGGGGAACCAGTAATCTCTCATTTAAGTAATTAAGGACGCGGAGCATAATTTTATGATTGGTATGAAAAACGTAAATAAATTGTTTTTGGTCTCACACTACATTTTGCCGCTCTTTCGCCACTTCGGAGGGACTAGGGGCTAGTCTCTCCTAGTCTAAATACAACACCGATCATAGCTTAGTGAAACGCTTGATTATTATTATTAAAACAAAAACTCTCACTCAAGGCCACTCGGTCACTTTCCATCTCCAAAGTACATTGAATAATATGAATAACGTCAACCTTATTTCGTGTTTTATAAGGTTCTGTTTCTTACACATACCAGGTCTTGTAAAGTACAAAACCGGCCGGTAATGTCAAACGAGTCACATTGGAAGAACCTTCAGCCTCCTGGGAACATGTTTATGAATAAAAAGTTTGGTCTTTCGTATATTATAATGGGGTAAATTGACCATAACTCTTTTAGAAACGCGGATAATGAAATTACAGAATTACATAGCATATTTTGTAGCCATATATTAAGATACGTCAGTGAATATATCTAACTCCTCCTAAGGGCTATCATTTCATATTTTAGATTGAAAAAAAAAGAACTGCATTAAGGTTTTTAGTCTACCAATTTGTTTTTTCTTTTGTTTTCTTTCAAGGGCATACCGCTTTGTATTAAGTGTTTGTTGGAGCCTATGGACATCATAACCTGAATTATGCCACTCAACTTTAGATCTGAGGTCGATATATAGCGGCGTCGGAACTGCTATGCGACAGAAATAGCATGTTTTTACTAGGCTGGACTCCCAATACTTATAGTACGGTATTTTCATTTCATCATGGTCACCACATATAAGTGCTTGTCTCGTAAATGGATGTGTACACAGCGGCTCCCGTCCTGACTCGGGCTGTTTGACGATGCGGTGCGGTTGTCTGTGTTTTGTAAGCCGACTTCGAAAAAAGGAAGATAAATTCGGCTGTATTTTGCTTTAAGCCTCTCTGTAGGCGAACCGCTTTTGATGATTAATTTTTTTTTTTTTTTTTTGTAACCCAGAGTCATTCTCGTGAGATATTTAAAAAAAATCTAATTCTGACATTACACATAGTTATCGTAATCCATAATTGACTACGTACATATATACATCGCATATCCAAATGACTTACTATATTAATGATATCCTCAATATACCTTATTGAAATCGGTTTTCTTTTGTATTATTAAAATTTCGTATTACTGATGACGAAAACAGACCTTTGAAATAACGCAAAAGCTGCTTCAAAACCGTCAAACCCGATTTAAAACACAGCTTGCTTAACGCGAGTTTTTTAACGTTCTCGATAGCGTAAAAGTTAACTAAAACTTGTATGCATTTGGAACAGCGCCCCTAGCGGCAAACGAAGGCAAACGTTCCAACTCCATACAAATTTTAGTTAACTTTTACGCTATCGAGAACGTTAAAAAACTCGCACTAAGCACACAATAATTATGTATATTTGCGAAGCGTAATTTAGTGTTTCTTTCTGTAGATTTGGACAAACAGTGACACGCATATCCACTCTTTTACACACATTTAAGGTTGAGTTTCGAGTGTAGGTTAGTACTGGTGGTAGGACCTCTTGTGAGTCCGCACGGGTAGGTACCACCGCCCTGCCTATTTCTGCCGTGAAGCAGTAATGCGTTTCGGTTTGAAGGGTGGGGCAGCCGTTGTAACTATACTGAGATCTTAGAACTTATGTCTCAAGGTGGGTGGCGCATTTACGTTGTAGATGTCTATGGGCTCCAGTAACCACTTAACATCAGGTGGGCTGTGAGCTCGTCCACCCATCCAAGCAATAAAAAAAAGGTAATATAGGCTCACGAGTCGTTTCAAACCGCTAAGTCTTTCTGTACCGTAGCCAAATCTAGAGTACTCTCGCACAAGCCATCGTGGAAGCGAGTTCTAGAACAAATACACGCGTCCACAGATAATTTATACCGTGTAGTATTGACACAATACATTGTTGAAATGTCGGGCGCGTGTCTTTTCTAGCCTTTTAAATCCATGACCCTGCAGAAGTTACTTCTGGAATAAAGTGCTCTTTCCACGCCATGTCAAAGTCTTCTTCAAACGGATGATATCGTTTTTTTTTTTACCTATGCTGATAGCCTTGAAAGGCTAATTCAGCTTCTCCTTGACGTGTAGGTGAGCTCACGCGGCTCAAACCGGGTGTGTTGCTAACACTGGCCCTAGCAAGAGCAGTGCTTCGCAGAATCTACCACCGGATCGGAAACGCGACCCACTGAGAAGATCTGGCGAGAAACTCAGTGGGCTGTGTCTATGGGTTAATTCACTCGTCGAGCCCTTCGTCGCAAGGGACGGGTTCAATGAGGACGATGACCGGTGCTTGTGGTACCTAAAAGCACCGCTAATGGATCGGGAGGAACGTTTTGAAAGAGGTCTTTAGCGTTAAGCAGCTAACTCATGTTTGCTGAGCTGACAGTAACAACCTACACACACTTTTTTGAGATTTTTATCATTTTATAATTTCCTTTTTTTGTTTTGTTTCAGTTAACGAATTCGTCTCCTCAATGCCGCCTTACGCTAAAGGCTTGCAGGAGAGTAGATTCTAATAAAACGAGGTGTGTATTACCTATACGAGATTAATATATAATTAATTATGTTAATGATTGATTTGTGTTATAACCGGGATTTTAAAATGAGTCTTGCACCCGATCACCGGCGTTAACATAAAATGTAATTGTATTTATTATGAATTTTGAAGATTTTTAATGAAGTAAAAGAGACCTTCATGTATATTAAAAATACAAGTTTGAAGTTACAAACTTTTCAAGAGAATAATATACCTACATATTTAGAAATTCTAACAAACTCGTTTGGCTCGGTGACCTGGCGTGGGTCTTAATCTCCGGAATGAAATGTCATTATTCATCCCGATCTGGAGTCTTCTCGTATCATTTATGAATTTTCGCGTAAGTCAGCCGACTCTGCCTCAGACCGTGCTCCGTGACATCACCGAACCAATATAGTCAGTTAGCATTTAGCATTTCGTCATTTACTCCTATTTTAAATAATATGTGACTCTCTTCCGTTCACATTATTTTTTTATTCCTTAGATTGGTGGAAAAGCTTACGGCCCCCCTGGTGTTAAGTGGTTACCGGAGCCCATGGACATCTACAACGTAAATGCCGCCACCCACCTTGAGATAAGAGTTCTAAGTTCTCAGTATAGTTACGTTACAACGGGTGCCCCACCCTTCAAACCGAAACGCATTACTGCTTCACGGCAGAAATAGGCAGAGTGGTGGTACCTACCCGTGCGGACTCACAAGAGGTTCTACCACCAGTAAAAATATTAATAACTATATATATGTATTTTTCATTAAAACACTGCCCATTGAAATTTAAAAGCATAAAATCCGTAATAAAAACGTAACTAAAAAACTAAACTACACAAGCCTGCACAAAGTAACTCTGCTCATAAACATTTTAAAGATAATCATCGAACGACATAAACCACTTTATAAATAAAATTATACATTCTCTATGGTATTCAATAGCGATACTTTATTAACAAACAAAAAAGTTAAAGCCATGTGTACACTGAAGTCATTATTTAGCGGGGATTGTGAACGCGATGAAACAGCGGGAGTCGGTCTCCCTTGTTCAGTGTTCTTGTCATTCAAGAAAAAAAAAACATTTGTTTATCTGTGAACTTGCGTTGACTCGCTCTTGTATTTATATTTATAGTTTTATTAAATTATATAAACATGTTTTTCATAGACAACTCCAATCTTTTTTTTTACTGTCATTGAATATAAAGTATTTTTTTCATTCACGAATTTGACGGATTAAGTTGAAAAAATTACGCCGTGTTTTGTCTTGCGCGTTCGATAATAACAAGTATCCTTAGACTTCGAATTCTAAATATCATTAACACATCGATTCCAGTCGGGAATATAACTGGATATTTGGGTACAGAACCAGTCACTAAACGCGAAATAGTTAAGCTAAAAGTCTCCCAAAACATGTGGCTGTTGGTAGCAGAATAGCTTAGTGTGAATAATTCGTGTTTCGTATGAAAATTTAATGAAGTCCATGGGCGACGGTATCCACTCATGGGCCGTATGTTCGTCTGCCTGCAAGGGCAATAAAAAAAAACGCGATTGGTTAAACGTATATTTTTATACCATGATAGCGACAGTCAATTGGTATATTTTGGATTCGAACGTCGAAGACATATATTTGGCTTGATGCCTAGAATAGCGGTTTTTATATCAATTTACAAGAGATCAATATCTCAAGCTATAAATAGTAAAAAAATCTACACATAAACAATTGTGTTTGTGTATGTATAATCTCCTAATAATCCCTATAGACTAAGAAACGGCTGGACCAATTCCAATGGAATTTTTCCAAAAAATCTTCTAATTGGCCCCAGCTGGTGCTCCTTTGAAAAAGTCTAATCGTAGATCGATTAAACCGGGCCTGGTTTGACTTGTGGCTGATAAAACTCGAAGTTGATCTCCACGTTCACTGGCGGATAGGATTAAACCGAGAACGCACGAGCGTGCCCGAATGCGTATAAAAACATCTTAATGACACGCAATTCTTGCTCCTCTGCACGAGAGAAATGACAGTTTTTCTATCTTCATTTATCAAATGAATGCGTTTGAATTCACTTTAAATTTATATATAATAATATAAATGCAATGTTTATTTTTAGCAGACCTCGACCAAAAAGAATTTACTTCGTGGTCTTTTTTTTTTAATGTTGGCATTTGGGCTGCTAATCGGATCCCGAGTCTATGTTGTCGATGGCTGTGCAAACGAAATTTCTAAAGGTGGAACTGAAGGTCGTGACAGAAATAATGATCTGATCAGTATTGATGGGTGATATGGAATGGTCGCAAACAGAGTTGTGGTTATTGTCGTAAGAACATATCCGCTTAGCTTCCGTTTTGTTCGTTGTCCTATTAAAGGTTTTATTTATCGTGAATTTGTGAACGAAACGATTGCTTATTCGTGTTTATGGCTTTACCGAATTAAAAAAAAAGTTATGAAATTAATTTGTATTCAGAATTGCGAATTAAATTACGATAAAAATAAATGTCGTATCTTTGTTCTTATTGGATACTTAGTGTAGCGGTAGTAGTAATTTGGTGTGAAAGTGAAACAAATAAAATACTTTGATTTTACAAAGCAACTTATTGGAATCTTAATGGGAATAATAACGAATAATAAAATTAGAAGCTTATAGATCTTAAATATGTTTAAACATAGATTTTAGAAACGAGAGAAGCACACTTTCTTTTTTGACGCTTCTTTTGACGAGTTTCAAATTCACAACGATGCCAAAGAAGTTGTTACTTCAAGAAAATTTAAACAATACCTTTTTGCGAATCGAATAAAGCTCGCGTGACGCCACATTACTTTGGGCACAAAAATAAACGGTAATTCCGTGTAATGACGTGTCAGGACTCCTGCAATTCTGTATTACAGTAATTACCGTGTACCTAATTTCGCTATTACAACGTAATGCCTTGAAATAATGTGTTCTTACGTGCCGCCCGCAGTTTTCTTTTGACAGTAATCAGGGCAGCTTACGTGTAGTCCCTTTGTCCGGTTAATTGTATATCTACGTGTTTGAAATATTCGTGCCTCTGTAGTCGAGTGTGATGAGCACAGAATATACAATAGATAAGTAAAAAACTCGATTGCCATACTGAAATAAGTATAGAAGTATATATTTATTGATATTGGGTATATACTTTAGAATTAATAAACAATAAAAGGCTTAATTGCGTTTTCTGTTATATGTATAATAAGAAACAACATTTAAAGCCGTTAATCTAATAAAATTAATATGTTAAACAAACTGAACTTTCTTTTTACTGAATGTCAGACTTAATTGAGTGACATTCAAGAAAAATCCTTTTTAGAAAACTAAAGAGTATTAGACAATGTAGGTTATTCTTTACATATTGTATATAGTTTATAAATTACGAAAATACGCTTGAATAACAAGCTTCGTTTTATTCTGGCGATCCTCAAGTATTAGGCTAAGTGAAAATTATGTTAAGACTATTTTATTATATTTATATACTTAGTCTGGCCATAAATACTGTTACAATTAAAAATAAACAAAACATTACATTTGAATTTGGAATCTGTCACTTTTATATGATTGCTCATTGAGTTTTCTCATTTTGGCGCCAATACATTGTACAATATTTTGCGATATTAAAATGGAGTAGGGTGATAAAGAGACCGAATCGCTGTGATTACATTACACAAAGTAGGTATGGAGCCAAATGCAATTTTTAAAACTCGCCATACGCTTGGTATTAGTAAAATGTTTGTGTACCGGGCTATTAATAGGTGCAATGAGACCTCCTCTGTTTGTAACAGAAAAAGATCTGGCCGTCCACATAGTGTTCGTACGAAAAAGGTGGTCAAAGCAGTAAGGGAAAGAATTCGAAGAAATCCTGTCCGAAAGCAAAAGATTTTATCTCGGGAGATGAAGATAGAACCTAGAACCATGTCGCGTATTTTAAAAGATGACTTAGGACTTGCAGCCTATAAGAGACGTACTGGTCATTTCTTAACTGATAATTTAAAAGAGAATAGGATGGTAAAATCGAAACAACTACTTAAGAGGTACGCAAAGGGAGGTCATAGAAAAATTTTGTTTACGGATGAGAAAATTTTTGTAATTGAGCAACATTTTAACAAACAAAATGACCGTATTTATGCTCAAAGCTCTAAGGAAGCTTCCCAATCGTCCCAACAGAGTGCAACGTGGGCACTATCCGACTTCAGTGATGATTTGGTGGGGTATTAGCTATGAAGGAGTGACTGAGCCATACTTTTGTGAAAAAGGTATCAAAACATCGGCATCAGGTCATAAAGCTCGGTCTACGCAGTCTTGGTTGGAAACGAACGTTTCGGACTTCATCAGAGCTGAAGCTGGCTGTCGTCTAGTCCCGATATTAACCCGCTGGATTATGATTTATGATCAGTTTTAGAGAGTACGGCTTGCTCTAAACGCCATGATAATTGGAATCCCTAAAACAATCCGTACGATTGGCAGTGAAAAATTTTCCCATGGAAAGAGTGCGTGCTTCTATTGATAACTGGCCTCAACGTTTAAAGGACTGTATTGTAGCCAATGGAGACCACTTCGAATAAGCTTTTTATACTTTAAATTGTTTTATACATAAGTGCTAAACTAACACACTGTAAAAGTAATAAATGTTATTTGCAATATAATTTTTTTTTCCTTTGTCTCAGTATTTATGGCAAGACTAGGTATAATTACAGATTAACATACATGGCTACTGAAGTTCATAAAAACCACAAACTGATAGTTCGAATTCTCTATGGAAGAGTAGGAATAGACTTTTCGTCTTTTAAATCAATCCTTGCGGACTCCTACACGCCCTCCCACTGGGGCTAACAAATTACAATACAACTTAGGATAGCAGTGGAATTATCATCTAGTATGAATGGCTTATCATCATTACATGAACGCACGAAGAGGGCAGCCGTCAGAGGGGAGTGGCGGCGTGATGTGAAGCTTGCCACTAACACCTGAAATGATGACCATGACACTCTGTCAAGAGCGATGCTGACTAGGAAGAAAAAGAAGACCGCATTGGAGATTTCAGCGCGGTCTCGTGCCACTACAGATAATCCCACCCACGTGCGTGCCACCCAGTATGGGTGAGTTGGAACAGTATCCCTAGCGGCAAATGTAGGCAAAAGTTCCAACTGGTGGTAGGACCTCTTGTGTGTCCGCGCGGGTAGGTACCACCACCCTGCGTATTTCTGCCGTGAAGCAGTAATACGTTTCGGTTTGAAGGGCGGGGCAGCCGTTGTAACTATACTGAGACCTTAGAACTGATATCTCAAGGTGGGTGGCATAGACATCTACGTCGTAGATGTCTATGGGCTCCAGTAACCACTTAACGCCAGGTGGGCTGTGAGCTCGTCCACCCATCTAAGCATTAAAAAAAACCATCCAAAACTTCTACGCGATCGAGAAGTTAACAAAACTGTCACTAAGCATGCTGATTACCGGGAAAAGTCTCCGAAGAAAATCGTCATCCGAGATTGTACTGTATAAACAATACATAAGGTCCAATATATGTTATACAAGTACCTCATACAGTAAATCAAATAAATTCATTAATTTCTCATCGAGGAAAAAACCACGATCGAATGCTTTTTCAAGTAATTCTATGTAATCATGTAGTTCCATCGAAATCAGTGTGGACAACGTAATAAAAAATATACCTATAGTGTATAAAAATATATATCAGCGGAAGTCTGTAATTTGCACATTATCCACAACACATACTTTAAGTGACTCGAAATCAAAAGAAGCCGGAGAATTTAATTTCGGAGTGTGTGTTTTTGTTGGTCCTTTTTTTGTTGTTTCTTTCCGTATTTTTTTCATGAATGATAAACGAGCTTTTCAACATAATATGCATACGTGTTTTATTTATCATTGCGATGATCAGTGAATTTAGGTACGAGTATAACAAAGAACGTATTATATACGTTTTTTATATATAGGCTCTACTCTTTTATTTTTCTACCTACGCTTATGGTCTTGAGATACCATTTTAGCGTAGCCTTAAATAGTAGGTGAGCTCGTGGGGCTCAAACCTGACGTCGTTGCCAACTAACCCTAGGAAGAGCAGTGCTTCACAGAATCCACCACCGGATCGGAAACGCGACTCACTGAGAAGATCCGGCGAGAAACTCAGTGGGCTGTGTCCGTGGGTTAATTTGCACGCCGAGCCCTTCGTCGCAAGCGACGGGTTCGACGAGAACGATAACCAGGGTGTAATACTCAGAGAACAGTGTTGCCCGTTTTTCAATGAATCACTTAGTCGCCTATTACGACATCCAAAGGCAGAAATAGAGTTGTGTTATTCTAGGACACAGCCAATAAGATATGAATAGGATTCCGATCTCATCTGACAAAGGAGATGACGGTATTCTTGTTTATATGTATTAAGTTTTGATAACTGCTCAACACCAGCTAGTACGATTTGATACATACTTATATACACGCCTAGCATTTATTAATACCGAGAGGGCTGGTGGTCGTGGCGCTGACGACCGCCGGTCCAGCGTCCCGAGGGGAAGAGTGATGGGAGAGATGTGCCCCGCACTAAACGCTTCATTTCCTCCCTTTGCCTTTTCATGAGCTCTGTCTCATGCGAGGTTTGGACGTTGTTGAGCGGCAGGAGGTTTTAGTCGGTTCGACTCCGACATGCTCCGCCCGCCATCCCCAGTGAAGGGCGGAAGTCCGGCCATTTCCTCCTGACCAAAAAAAAAGCATTTATTTATGACATAGTACAGGTGACCATCTTATAACACGGTAGATGCGTTCCTACAAAGTCCAGTGTTGTGCGAAACCGTGCTTTAAGAGAATAGAAGCCAGTACAAAAAACGATACAATTTTTTCTGAATAAAATATCTCAACTGTGCCTGTATGTATTTTCTTACCTGTGCCTTTTTGTATTAAAATACATGAAAAATAATCAGGAAAATTTCGGTTATTCCCAAATATTGTGTGTTCATAGTACGTAAGGTAATTGTCTAAATAGTTTTAAAGAAAAATCTCGTTATCGTGTTGTAGAAGCTCCGTGCTATAGGAGGGTGTTGTGGATTTTCTCTTTTCGTGTTAGAGTGGAACCGTGTTGTAAAATACCGTGTTATAGAATGGTTACCTTTACATCATTAAAATTGAAACATAATCAAATAACTCATTGCATACAATTCAAATACCTACACCGGCTTACCTTGAGATCGCATTCTACATTTCTGATTAATGCAACGACAAAAACATTATACGTATTGTCACGGCTTAAACTTGTTTTAATTTTCAAGCATTCGTATATTGAATCGCCTAGAAATGAATAGGCAGAGTTACTGAATTTGGGGTCATATCGTTTTTGTTTAGAATCGAACTAGCATTGATCATTCATTCTACAATACAGTTTTGTTTATAAATTGTGTTTTCCATAATCGGTCGTCTAATAATACTGCCTATTGTACTTATAATAATAAGATTTCTATAGAATATAGAAACAAAAAAGTTCAGAGCGGCTAGCTAATCGGCATATAGCATGACATTTATGAATAAAAATTTTTTAATCACCTTGGTACGAGTATATGGTCCATCTGTTGGTGAGTGTCACCGGTGCTCATAGACGTCAGCAATGCCAGGGACACAGCCAAGCTGCTTACCTATTCTAATCCTAATTCTATTTGCATTAGAGCTATTGTCATAAATCTTGGATTTAATTCCTGGATTATGTGGGTGGAATGAACAAACAAAAGTGGCGAGTAGGCTATGCTCTATTACTGAGTTGATCGTAGTTAATTTGGGTACTGGGTTGTGTGTCGTGATCATTTGTAAATTCTAACTTCCTATCTCACCCGGTTCCTGCATTAAGTCTTCAATTAGTGACCGCGTGCGGTGATATAATATCAGCGTGATAATATTGTCCGTTACTGCGACGTGCACACATACTGCATACATGTCAAAACTGGACATTTTCAAAGAAACAATTTTTGTCATTGTCCGCTACCTTATTTGGAGAAACGCTGAGATTAAGTCGAGGTTGCCGTTATAATTTTATTATTGCGATAACGGTTCTGAATTTATTCAGTAAAAAAAAAACTGGTATATTAATATAATAAGGAACTTCGTTCCAATACGTAGAGTTCCTATAGTTTCATTCGGTTTCATTTATGAGATTAAAATATTGAAAAAAAGTGTACTTTAGGCCGAGAAAGTAGCAGTGAACAAATTTAATCTAATATTCGAAAAATATCGGTCCAAAAACTATCTGTGAAACTTTTCTTATCAACCATTTGCTGCGTCAAAGAAGCGTAAACCGACCTAAATAATTTTACAAACAGCATTACAATATAATGTAAAATAGTTATGATAATCCGTGCTGCGACAAACGTACAACCACATATTGGACAACGGCTGCCAATAATGGATGGCTTTTCAAACGAGATTTGAACGCTACCAAGCTATAGTCAGTGATTTGGCTCTTGGTATTGTCAATGCTAAGACATTACCAAATTTCACCAAATTAAAAACACTCAAATAAAACATGTAATTTAAGAATTCAAACTCATCAGTTGATTAGTTAAGTAATAGTTGTTCTCGAACTAATTAATATTAATATTTATCAATACTAGGCCTTCCTTTTCTAAGGATGGAAGACGGGAAGTTCTATACAGTGTGGCGGTGTATAATATAACAGTAAATCAAAGTAAACTAGAATTGAATTTGATGCCGAACCTACTTAGGAATAAAGAACTAAAATGAATAACTAGTTTCAAACCATAAATCTATTTGAACAAACAAAGAAATGCCCACGCTCTTAGCTAAAAAATTTTTTATGAATCCAGTTTTATGCTACAGCAGTACAATGATACCTCAATTCTTATGAACGTTCGAAGTCTTTAAGCAAACAGTTCGTGTATCTGTTATGTAAACTTCGTCTACATACCGTTATGTCAGTTCGCCTCCACGCCCATGTGTCTATGTTATGTCATGTTAGAAATAAAGAACAAAGAGCTTTGTGCTAATAGTGATGTTTCTTGTGTTCTGACAGTATCAGCGAAGGTGGTGATCGAAAGTATACTGTATTTAGTGGTGGTAAAGCGCATTATGATTTCGCATGGGTGGGTACCATCCCACCTATTTTTGCCGCGAACTAATAATTCGTTCCCGTTTGAAGAATGGGATAACCGTTGTACTATAAAACCAAGGTGGGTATCTGCATTGACGTTATTTATATCTATGGGATCCACTAACCACTTGACATCAGAAGGGCTTGTTCACCTACCCGAGCAAAAGAAAGCTACATGAAAAATATCAGCTTCAATTAGGAAAAGATAAGAATTATCAAAATCGGTTTAGCTAGAAAAAGGTTCCCGGGTAACACATAAAATAGAAATAAATATTATTCTATTATAGTTTGTTGTCTAAACTAGAAAATTTAAGCGTTGATAGATTAGAAAACATGGCGTCACTGTTTCGAAGAATCTGTATATTAATACGTGAAGCAAAAACTTTGTACTCCTTTTTACGAAAATTGCGTGGACGGAGGAGTATGAAATTTCCCACACTTATAGAGAATATAGAGAAGGAGTGCAGAATGTTAATATTTTTTTTAATTTGAATAAAAAAAACATTAAATCAATGAATAAAAATATTACACACACTACACGTATTTGACACACACACACACGCGCATGCATACTATCTGTTTATTGTCAAACTTTTCTTATTGCTTATAGTCTGTAGTCAAATTGAGAATAGATTAAATATTGTTTGTCTTTATTAATATTTGTTTAAGTCTTAATAAAATATAGTCTTGGCGAAATCTGTGATTATAGAATCATAATAATGTTCAAACTTATAATTTCAATTAATTATAGTCGAATTTCGACTATTGCGGGACCACTAGTATATTTTAATATAATAGCAATTCAGTAAAATCAAGTTAATACCAGACAGCGCTTTATGAAACAATAGGTACATAAAGTACGCATGGTGCACAATTAGATTTTTAAAGTTTCTCTACACCATTGTAACACTTCTTCATTCTATTTACCGCTACTTTATTCCAAATGCATGGTTTTGACACAAATATACAACTTTGAATCTATTTTGACTTGTAATTACTTTTGCAAAGCCATTGTCGTCTGACCTCTACGTAATGTCTAATACGAACATGTCTAATCGTGTTAATAGGCTTTTTGCCTGGTTTCAAGCGTTTGAAGGTTTGGATTTCCTCATGGTTGAGTTGTCCCGAGCTTGAAGCTCCTAATCTAGAAACTTCAAGGTAGCTGTTTGTCGCGAGAGGGTGTTGTCACGCCTTCAGTTTTAAGAAACTAATGGACAAAATGATATTTTTGAGCTATAAGATCAGATCAAAATAATTAATGGATTTAAACTTTAAATTCGTTTTATAATTATCACAAAGCGTTTCATAGTATCCAGCAATGAGAATGATACGCTATTGTGTGATTAAGTCCCGGTTTTTACATTTTATCATAACTAGAGGTCCCGCAGTAGTCAAAATTCGAATATAATTAATTGGAATTGTAAGTTTGTACACTATTATGATTGTAATTTATACTTCTATAATCACAAATTTCCCCAAGGCCACACTATAAAAAAATATTAATAAAGACAAACAATATTTAATCTATTCTCAATTTGACCACAGACGTCAAGAACAAAAGTTTGACAATAAATAGTTTGCATGCGTACTAAATGTGCGTCAAATACATGGTATGTAGTGTGTGTAATGTTTTCTTTATTGGTTTAATGTATCTTTTATGCATTGTCTTAAAAAAATATTAGCATTGTGCACTTCTTTTCTATATTCTCTATAAGTGTGGAAAATTTCATACTCCTCCGTCCGCGCAATTTTCGTAAAAAGGGATACAAAGTTTTTGCTTCACGTATTAATGTATCATAATAATCACATACTTACACACAAGTTCACTTGAGTACACACGCTTGTGGCTAAGAATATGTAGTTAGCCGGAAACTGACTCACAAAGATGATGCCATAACGTAGAATAAAGAAAACTGTTTTCGTTTCAACGTATGCCTTGTATGATATTTGTTAGAAGATGAATATTTAGCGATGGTAGAATACTAGCTTCTTGCTTCAGAGACTTGGGTGTTCACAGCGAAAGGACGAGAACCGACTACTTGCGTCCGAGCTGAAGATCCTTCGGTGTTGATTTTTTATTTTTTATTGTATAGATGGATGGACGACCCCTTGTGTTAGTGGTTACCAGAGCAGGAAAACGATCTATGGAGGATGCGCTACCATAAAAACTATTAAAAGTGGACGTTTAAGATGAGCAGTTGTTAGCAGGCATGTAATTAGTCGTGGCAAGTCCAAACTCAGATGCCAATAAAACCAATAAAGAAGCCGAGATTAAATCGTAAAATTGTTTTTTATCATATTCTTGCTAATTACAATGTGTTGTTGTATTTCTGTAGCCACATGTAGCCACCCAAAAAAATGAATATAAATGAATTGGCATAGTTGATGAGATTAATTGGCGGAGTTGGCGTAGTTTACTGGAACCACCGCCCTGTCTATTTCTGCCGTGAAGCAGTAATGCGTTTCGGTTTGAAGGGTGGGGCAGCAGTTGTAACTATAAGTATACTGAGACCTTAGAACTCATATCTCAAGGTAGGTGGCGGCATTTTTTTTTTTTTTTTTTATTGCCCTTGCAGGCAGACGAGCATACGGCCCACCTGATGGTGAGTGGTTACCGTCGCCCATGGACTTCAGCAATGCCAGGGGCAGAGCCAAGCCGCTGCCTATCGCTTAATACTCTCCACAAGCCTCTTTTAAAGAAGGACATGTCATAGCGCTCGGGAAACACCGTGGATTTACGTTGTTTACATTTACGTTGTAGATGTCTATGGGCATCTATAGTTTCTACCGTTCCCTATGGTACTTAAGGCAGTCATTGACTAACAGTAATAAACACGGAATAGGGTTGCCTGTAATTTAAAAAATCTTTATGAGTAGTTGTTTTGCTGTTTTTCTTATTAGCTTAATGATTAATCAGCCTGGAATCTGTGATGTTTAAGTCGTAGTCATAAAAACAATAGATCCGCAATATTTAAGTGCATATTAAGTCGATAAACAGTTCTTGTTAAAACACAAGCTAAATTGAAATGCTTCCTAATATTTATAGATATTTTATATCAATAATCGGAGCTCTAGCCAAGTCAGCGTAGGTATCCTATTTAGAGTTTTATACGCGGAGTCACGTACTATGACGATATTCGAGTTGCAACAGCTAACTTCCTGGAACCAGTTGATATTCTGTTACCGCCATTTCACATGTTGTGAGATTCAGAGATATTTCGTATCGTGAGAAGGCCGATTGCCTTCTCTAGTATCAGTGTACGATTAAATATGAAAATTCAGTGTATGAAGCTCGCTCATCCGGTTCGTTGAGGATAATATCAGTAAACTCTTTTTTTAATTTTTTTTATTGCCTATATGTGTGGACGAGCTCACAGCCCACCTGGTGTTAAGTGGTTACTGGAGGCCATAGACATCTACAACGTAAATGCGCCACCCACCTTGAGATATAATTTGTAAGGTCTCAGTATAGTTACAACGGCTGCTCCACCCTTCAAACCGAAACGCATTACTGCTTCACGGCTGAAATAGGCGGGGCGGTGGTAGCTACCCGTGCGGACTCACAAGAGGTCCTACCACCACTTTAACCACAAACTAGCAACACTTTATCTTATTCTAAAGATGGCTCGTAAAATATTGGTTTTGGAACTTTGGATATAGATAATAGCAACAATAAAGTCATAAAACACCAATTTATTGCGACACAAGTAAACATCGGTTGGCATGTGTGTGACAAATCGTCTGAGACGTGTATAGAATGGCGAAGAGATCGTATCGAGAACTGACTTGTGCGTTTGGCATTTTGTGGGAAAACGCGTGAGTGGAATGTCTAATATTGATGAGGTCATCATGAAAAAACTTAGGCTTTAAAATTATTAAAGATATATCAACAAAAGTTTTTATAAATTCAACAATATTTACTGTACTGTAAAGACGGAGATCTTAGAATTCATGTTACGAGGTGGGTGGCGGAATTTACGTTGTAGTAGTCTAGGGGCTCCAGTAACTAAGCACCAGATGGGCTGTGAGCTCGGCCACCTACTAAAACGATAAGAAAATTGATATTACAAACGCGAAAGTGAGTTTGTTACGCTTTCACGTCTTAAATACGCAATTGTTTATCGTATTTGTATACACACTACAAAGGCAGAAAGGAAAGACGTGGTTAATAAAAAAAAACGATTCTCTACGGGTATATCTATGTATTAATACGTGAAGCAAAAACTTTGTATCCCTTTTTACGAAAATTGCGCGGACGGAGGAGTATGAAATTTTCCACACTTATAGAGAATATAGAGAAGAAGTGCACAATGCTAATTTTTTTTTTAAATAATGCATAAAAGATACTTTAAATCAATAAAGAAAACATTACACACACTACATACCATGTATTTGACGCACACACGTATGCATGTGTACTATTTATTGTCAAACTTTTGTTCTTGACGTCTGTTGTCAAATTGAGATTAAATATTGTTTGTCTTTGTTAATATTTTTATAGTGTAGTCTTGGCGAAATTTGTGATTATAGAAGTATAAAATACAACCATAATAGTGTACAAACTTACAATTCCAATTAATTATAGTCGAATTTCGACTACTGCAGGACCTCTAGTGTATTGTAATTCTGCATTAATACGTGCGAGGCTAAATATGAAGTTAGTATAAAATAAATACTATTGAAATAACTTCTCAATTTTATTTAAGTACAGAAGATTTTTATTAAAAAAAAAAAAATTATACTATGGAGAACGTGTTACAGTAAAATTTGAATTTCAAAATAATTTTTTTGCCGACGGCTTACACTTATGGAATGGGATTCAAAAAACTCAACCGTTACTAATATATACTCTAGGTGATGACGGTTTGTATGCACCCGTTAGACCTTTGTATGCAGATGTGATGACAGCGGTACAATGATACCATGCGTAGGTCCCGCCTACCGGTCTTTTGTTAATCAAATGTTGAACACGTTTTCGTGATAGGAAAAAAAATGCTGTTGACAGTGAGTTTTTTTTTTGTGTGCCTTACTTTTTTCCCGCGTCACGGACTAGAAAGGATTCGAACGTTTGTTTTTATATAGATAATATAACACATTGAATTTGGAATTCTTTTAAAGCAGATGACATTTTGTGCCGACATGTAAATATTCAGTTTTTTTTTTAATTCGTTTAGTGCCTTTGTATGTACACCAGCATTACATCCACCTGATGGTAAGTGATTACGTAATTAGTACGTAATTATTGGTGGTAGGTCGCATTGTGTCAGCTTATTTCTGTTGGGAAGCAATCATCAAAAAGGACCTATACGACTCTTGAAAACCGAAGGAAACACTATAATTATTTTTGAAACGTAAATTGATTTATATTTGTTAAAAATTGTCTCACCAGTTAATAGTACATACAAGTTCCATATTACTATATTTGTGAGATAGATCATATGATAAGTAATTAGTGAGTTAGAAAATTAATTACATAAGGCTACTAAGTAAAGGCACTCTATAATTTATCTAAGCGTGCGAACAAAAACACGCTACATATATCCTAAATGCCTAAACCTAAGCGATTCAGGTATTTGGAAAAACGGTCTCTTGAAGCGTGACGAGAAAAAACACAGCGGTTTTACGAGACGAAGAGATTAATTTTAAAATGTAATAACACAATTATTTCTATTGTTTCAGCGCCGACTCGACAATGAGACTTGGGCTTGACAGCTGACAGTTTCGCGTTCAGCTTCCGTCATCATCTCAATCTCAATCTCACAGGTACGTAGCTTAATGACCTGAGTTAGATATTTTTACTTGTAGGTTAGTTACGTTTAGAAAAATGTTCAAGGGCATCCTCCACGTTATTAATAGGTAGGTTAATGTAATTGTTTAATGTATTAGTTATATTGTGAATATATATTTTTTCCTTACATTATACGTTAGATTAGTTTCTGTTATCGTGTTATTTTGTCGTAATTGTAAGGAACGTTGTTATACAAATTCAACACTATATGTCTTGTTTTGTCGTGCGCACATAACTTATGTTGCAAGCCAGTTTTTTTTTTTTTTTTTTTTTTTTTTTTTTGTGTATCTTCTTAGCTTGTGATGTATATTGTGAGCCTAATAAAATAAATAAATAATAATTATCCGTAAAAAATTGCTGCCCATGATATTCCTTTGAGTATTCAGGTCTCCTTCGGAAGCGTTCGGGGAGTTGTTAGCAAATCCCACCCCTCCTGCCTGAGCCTTTGCTCGCCTACCTGTCCTGGTGAAACTGGAAAGGCATTTGAGCCACCAGTAATCCTTCCTTCTTAAAAAAGAAGAAACATTATTAGTACTTATCTTTATTTTTATTTTTTCTTGTAATTGCATAGGGAGTTGATAAGTCGTCGTATTAAGCGCTTAGGCGCTTGAGAAATAAGTTTCAAGGGTCTATTGAATTTGTACACCGGCTATCTGGTATTTTATAAATATAAACGAAATAAATAAAAATTAAAGTAGGTACATCTAGAAAATAAAATTTATTACCTCCAGTGCTGGAATTTATGGTCTAGCCGACAGGTAACAATGTAAGGAAAAAAGTACGTCCCGATCCTGCTTAACTGCACTTTAGTTTTCAACTGTCACCCCTACGATTTGTTCAACTCGCATTTAACTCGTGCGCACTAGAATCTATTCTAGTACTTATTCGCTGGTAGCCTATGGGGCTATTGCAGTTAGGCCCGGACGGGTAGGTGAGCTCACGGGCTCAACCTGAGGGAATTTGTTAACACTAGCCCTAGCAAAAGCAGTGCTTCACAGTCTACCACCGGATCGGAATTGCGATCCACTGAGAAGATCCGACGAGAAACTCAGTGGGCGTTCCGATAACCGGGTAGCTGTTGTAAAACTTAGGTTCTATAGTTTCACCATAATCTTAAGTGCACGAGAAGGCCGCGGTACGCGAGGAATGGCCATGTCTGGTGAAGGGCACCACCACCCGAAGTGATGACCACGACCACTCTGCAAAGAGTGCATACGACTGAAAAGAAGAAGATAATCTTAAAAAAACTGTTTTATTTTTCAAATGTCTTTTTTGCATAAGAAATCGAATTTTTTGAATTGGATTTCTAATTCCAAATGAGATTGTCTAAATGAAAAACAAAAATCACTATTAAGCGTCAGTAGAAAAACTGAAATTTTACGAAGGCACTTACTTACA
The DNA here is from genome assembly GCF_003987935.1 of Bombyx mandarina. The sequence continues at coordinate 1,661,920 of NW_021011507.1, read as the reverse complement.
CATTATATAGGCATTTCGAGGCTTTTTAGCAAAACTCATAATGTGTAATGTGTAACCTCTTAAAATTAATACCCGTCTTTAAAACCGTAACCCTTTAAAATCATTAATATTCAATTTTTTTATCGATTTCACTTAAATCAGATTAAGAAATCTACCAAATTCACGAATTAAATTATAATATAGTCAATATATAGTATAATTAATTAAAATATAGTCATAATATTTAAAATAAATACTTACATATATATATTCTTTTTGATGTGCCGCATAATATTGTTTCGCACTTGTATAATGTACTTATATTCTAAATGTATTTGTTTACTTTGATATGCGATATAAAATATTATACATTAATTTCTTTTCATTAGGCCGATATTGTAATATTGTTTAGAATTAGAATTTTTATGTCATATTTATTGAAAAGTTATTTGTATTGTGAAGTAAATAAATGTAATTATTATTATTAACTAGGTCGTTAGACTTATGGCCAATTATGTGAATACTCCTTTGGTTTTGGCATTTTTACATTCGGAATGCTTCATTTTTACATTCATTACTTTTTAATATAATAGGTGGTGTTAAAAGTTTCCAATCGAGTCTTCATCGAGTTACAATAGTGACTTTTTATCGGATGTTCCAGTGTCGTCTCGCGTGTTTTTCGATAACATTCTTTATTGTTATCGCAATAAGGGCCAAGAGCCTTCAGATCTGTATCTCTTAAGGTAACAAGCTGCTAGCTATAGTATTTATCTCAGATCGACTCGTTAGCTACGACACTTCAATACTTTGATGACGCTTTTTTTTATTCGTGTTTTTTTTTTCTGGGTTTGTTTTTTAATTGATTCCATAATTGATGTTTTTATTTACATCTTGAATATTTATGGTACGGTCCGTGTAATAATATATGAGTTAAGGTTTGTGATTTGAAATCATTATTAGAATCAGTTTAAGACTATAAACTGAATATGAATTACAGGTGCATCATTAGCGCATAGAAATGCAAGTTGGGATTATCCACATTGTCGTAATTATATAATTTCATTTTTTAATTTACTAAATGTACGCTAAATAGTTCTCTTTTTCTGTCTACCTCTGAAGCTAATATATAAACCATTTTGAACTACACTATAGCTTTTTCCAATATGACAGACATTTCAATCTCACTTCGCAATCAAACTGGGCTGATCTTATATTTGCGTTGATAAAAGATCAAACAATCCTTATGCACTTAGCAAAAATACTTTACACTATTGATGGAAAGTACAAGTTGAAATAAACAAGTTTACAGAATATGTTTAAGGCAATAAATATCGCGTAAGACTAAAAGAGATACTATTACGTCAAGAAAACGCTTACGTTTATTTTAGCGATGTGACGTGTTCTTTCATTTAATTAGAAGTATAGGCAATGGCGTCGTAATAAAAAAATCCAAAAGCCACTTTTTCTTAAATCTAGACAAAACGTTACGTCTAGTAAATCTTAACGAAACATTGACTTCGGTTTTGGCGAGTTAGTTTACCGGGTTACCGGGGCCCATAGACATCTACAACGTAAATGCGCCACCCACCTTGAGACATAAGTGAAGTCAACCTAATTGTCTGCGAACAATTTCTTGCACATTACAAAGACGAAACCGACGATTTTTGCCGCAAATTATTGCCGAATACGCAGATAAGGCAAAGTACCGAGTGTATCGAACACAATGACGTAAGCCCGAAAACCTGATATCGATTCAGCAATTCCCTAAAGCCGAGACCGATTAATGCGAAAAAGGACGAACAAGTGTCTTGTTGTGGGAACTTCTCTATATTCGGACTCCAAGGTCGGTTGGCGCCGGGCAACTTTTTTAACGTACGCCTGGGAATTGTGTAAAAACTTTTTACATTGTCAAAAGAATTGTATTCGTTTTTTAATACGCTTTTATTAGCTTCAGACGTATGTATGTTAGTATGTAACAGAATCTTTGAACATGATTTTGAACCCTTACAAAATGTCGGATTAACTCAAAATTTAGCATACTTATTAATGACAATTCAATATTAGAAAAATAATAATTGAAAAATTGAAATTCAACTAAAAAATGAAAAATAAATAATGTGTAATAGTTTAAAAAAACTGAAAATAACTTTTATTTAAAAATACTGTAAGGAAAAATGATTTTATTGTACACTAGCGACCCGCCCTCGCTTCGCTTCGGAAACATTAAAAGACACATGAAACCAAAAAAATAAAATAAAAAAAAATTAAAAAAAATAGCCTATGTTCATCAGGGACAATGTCGGCTTCTAATGGAAAAAGAATTTTTCAAATCGGTCCAGTAGTTTCGGAGCCTATTCGAAACAAACAAACAAACAAATCTTTCCTCTTTATAATATTAGTATAGAAAAGCGTGGAGTGCTTTTCAGGATATTATCAAAATAGCCCTTCTACTCATATCTGTTCATAAAATATTTATAACTACTGATACCATTTTTTTTATTGCTTAGCTGGGTGGGTGAGCTCACTGCCCACCTGATGTTAATTGGTTACCGGGGCCCATAGACATCTACAACGTAAATGCCGCCACCCACCTTGAGATATGAGTTCTAAGGTCTCAGTATAGTTACAACAGCTGCCCCATCCTTCAAACCGAAACGCATTACTGCTTCACGGCAGAAATAGGGAGGGTGGTGGTACCCACCCGTGCGGACTCACAAGAGTTCCTATCACCAGTAAATTGCTCAGCACACGAGCGTGTTATTGCGTTATTATAGAAAACAATACGTAGTAGGAAAAAAAAGTAGACAGCGGTTTGGCTCTGCCCCTGGCATTGCTGAAGTTCATGGGCGACGGTAACCACTCACCATCGGGTGGGCCGTATGCCCGTCTGCCTACAAAGGCAATAAAAAAAAACGCAATAACATGTTAAAATCATGAATCTGATACCCGATCCTTAAGACCGAATGGTAAACAGTCGACGTTGCCCTAAACACGTCATTACGGATCCTCCCGATCCATTAACGGTGCCGTCTTCGTCAAGCCCGTCGCTTGCGACAAAGGGCTCGACGAATGAATTAACCCATAGACACAGCCCACTGAGTTTCTCGCCGGATCTTCTTAGTGGGTCGCGTTTCCGATCCGGTGGTAGATTCTGCGAAGCACTGCTCTTGCTAGGGCCAGTGTTAGCAACGCTTCCGGTTTAGACCCCGAGAGCTCACCTACACGCTGGGGTAAAGCTGAAATAACCTCTCAAGGCTAGTAGCATAGGTAGGAAAAAAGTAGGTAAAGGTATTTATCTAAAATAGTGTCTCCCGATTCCTTTCACTTAATTATTTTGGTATTAGATTATTTAAATTAAATAAATCTATTAGATTTCGAATGAAGTAAAGAGATTCTTGATAATACTATTATAGTTAATTACATTAGCTGACGCGGAAAATGTTGTTTTGCCCAAATATATTATTACTCGGAAATTATTTTTTTGGGTGGACCTTTAAGAGGTATGAAAAATAGATGTTGACCGATTCTCAGACCTGCCCGATATGCACACAAAATTTCATGAAAATTTGTTGAGCCGTTTCGGAGGAGTTTAGCACAAACACTGCGACACGAGAATTTTATATATTAGATATTTTTTCTTTGACACATTAAGTTCACATTAAATATATGTGTATGTCCGACTATATCTATAATCTTGACTAGCTGTGGGACGAGGTTGCCTCTTACCTGTGTTTCTCAGTCGTTCACTCCTGGCGGAGTGGTCGTGGTTACGTAAGTCTTAATATTTGGTTGCGGCTTTTGAGAGGCTTCTCCATCTCTCTCTATTTGTGGCGGTACGTGTACACTCAGTAAGGGAACACTTCGTAGAAAACTTAACCAAGTCTGTCCACCTTGTGGGTGATCGGCCGCGAGAGCGTTGACCGTCTACTCTTCCTTGAACCACTAAACGTTCCAATGACCTTTCATTACGAATGATATGTCCAAACATATTAAGGATTCGCAATTGCACAATCGACGAAAGCCTTTGTTTGATTTGGAGCTCTTTGAGGATGGATACATTAGTGCGGTGAGCAGTCCATTTTACCCTCAGCAAGCGTCTCCAGCACCACATCTCAAGGGCGTCAATCTTTTTACGACATTTTTGATGGATCGTCCATGTTTCTGCTCCATATAGGAAAATAGGAAATATTAAGCACCTCATTAAGCGAACTTTGGTGTTTTTAGTTATACGGCGATCTTTCCATATTTTTGTGAGCTTTTCCACGGCTGATCGTGTCACGGCACAACGTCTTTTAATCTCTTCTTCGCAACTTCCAGTATTTGTGATTGTGGATCCCAGGTAGATGTAACTCTGGACAACTTCGCAATTTGCTATTTCGTGTAAATCAGATCGATTGTTATTCTTACGATCCACCACCATCACTTTAGTTTTATCGCGGTTTATGGCAAGGCCAAAGTCGGAACTAGTTATTTCCAGAAGCGAAAGAAACCGTTCTACGTCGGCTTGTGACGTTGCAAAAAGAGTAGTATCGTCTGCATATCTAAGGTTTGATATCAGTCGACCTCCAATTGAAACACCTTTGTCCCAGTTTTCTAAAACCTATTACAGTACAATCTATTACAGTGCGTTGTGTAACTTATTGTGTTTTAAGTATGGCTAATAATTAGGTTTTACTGGTGGTAGGACGTCTTGTGAGTCCGCACGGGTAGGTACCATCATCCTGTCTATTTCTGCCGTGAAACAGTAATGCGTTTCGCTTTGAAGGGTGGAGCAGCCGTTGTGCTGTGAAAACTGAGACCTTAGAACTCATGTCTCAAGATGTGTGCCGGTATATACGTTGTTGTCTATGGCTGCCGGAAACCACTTAAAACCATGTGGGCTGTGAGATAAACCACCCATTTAAGCAAAAAAAAATGCACAAACAAAATTAGAAAAGTGACCTATGCGATGTCTCGTTTATAAGATTTTTATGTCATTACAAAATAATTTTCGGTCAATTAAATGTATTTGTAAAAATCAATTGAATAATTCAACCGTTTTTATTATTGTGTCAGTTCTTAGTCATTATATGCCACCTAATTTCGGAAAAGACAATATTTATCGAGACATTTCTAGAAAAATCAAAGAAAAGTTCGTTTTTTATTAGGTAGTTAGACGGGTAATCGATCTCACCGGCCTATCATCTAGTTACCACTTACCACGTTACAGTGGTTAGCGGAGCCCATAGACATCAGCAACGTAAATACCGCCGCCCAGTTTGATACTCGAATTTGATGTCTCATTAAACACAATAATTGCCCTACCTTTTAGACTGGAACGCATTACTGCTTCATTTTAAAACCTCAGCATTAAGAAGAGTATAAATACATGCATTTTCACGCTGCGATCGGTCTTATGGGCACGCATTTTCTGAATTCATCAGTTAATAAGGCGCAGTTTATTCAAACAAACCTATCAGCTTTGTTCGGCACCGGTTAAAAGTGAAAGTTGTATCGACCAAAAATGGAATGGATCATAATTACGTCACATACGACCGATTCTCGATTGTGCTTTACCTGTAAGGATATAAGGACTGTTTTGATTGATTCTCACATCTGGGACCTGTAAGATGTTACGACATTTGACCCATAAATTATTTCAATGTGGTTATTTTAGCCAGTGAATTGACCTTAAGCAATGTGCGGTTGACAAAGTAGATCGAGAATGTCAATCGTGAATTGTTCATGGCGAAAGATAAGTGTTCTCGAAGCGAAAATGGGAATAATTAGCATCTATAACCAAACGGTATTTTTATGTAGTTGTAAGAGATCTAAATCTATACAAATCTATTTAAGGGATCTATATAAAACAGTTGTACCCAATTTTTTCCTTTATTTATCAATCGATTTTCCTTTTATTTTAATAATAATAAATTGGAACATATCAGGCGCAGTCATCCGCCCCCAAACTAGGATTCCCTGTGTTATAAGTACCGGCGACTGACAAACATACACATATATGTATTTTTTTAATGCCTTTGTAGGCAGACGAGCTTACGACCCACCTGATGGGAGTGGTTAAAGACGCCCATGGACGTTAGCAATGCTAGGGTTAGAGCCAACCCGGTGCTTACCGTTAAGTACTCTCCGCAAGCATCGTTTGAAGAAGGATATGTTATAGCGCTCGGGAAAAACCATGGAGGGGAGCTAATTCTAAAAGTAGATGGTATAATAGCAGCCCATCTTTTTTCTTAAATTTGACACGGATACATAGCCTGTTTAAATCTTTATTGAGAACAACGAAATAACAGAAAACAAAATAAAATACAGTGTTCAATTTCTTATTGTCCGAAATAATTTGAAATTGAGTATCTTAAACGCTAATCCTCAAATTTTAATGTCATTTGCCAATTAAAAACACGTAAATGTCATTCCTATGCAACATCTTGTTTTGTTTTTTACAATTTTTTTATTGAATTTCGCAAATACAGATTGGGTTATACTTTAATAAAATAAAACCGATAAAACTGTCGATGTTATTGAAACAGTCATCAGTGCTAGGCGAAAATAATAATAGCCTCAAGGACTTAGGGTATATTTCTTCAAATCATTCTATAGTTAGTGAATATATTGACTTATTATAAATGCAATAAATTACATTTAAATCTGGTTTTGTAACAAAATTTGCTTTACAGACCGAGTTCGGTCACCTTAAGACAACAATAATTGACTAGTTGAGAGATTTAAAGAGACTGTGGCATAAGACACGGAGGTGCTTTTGAGGAGGGAGGGATTACTGGTGACCCGGAGGTCTTTTCAATTCGATCGGGACAAGGGGGTGACCATGGGCTCAGCCAGGAGGAGTGGGATTTGCTGACATCTGCCTGGGTGTCTTCGTACAGCTCAAAGGCAGCGATTTCGCGAATCCATCTCTTACAGGATCGGAATCACGTGAGATGATCCGGCGAGAAACCCAGCAGGCTGATATATGGCTCAGATTTTACGTCCAACTCTTTGGGGAGTTCGACGACATGTGCGATAAACGTTTGATGGTTACAGCTTGTTTTTTTTTAAGGGATTTTATAACCTGGTATTCAATACCTTTAAGTCATGTCTTATTTTAATTTATATTTTTATTTTTATGAAAAATGATAATAGGGGGTGAAATGAAATGAAGATGATCAATTGGAGACATTAATCAACTGGGATGAAATAAAATGAAAAGATATGGGATAAAATTCAGTAAAATGGTGATCATTTACTGAGATTTTTTCAGTGTACTTTTTGGAGGATCCCGAGAACTTATGTCCAGCGGCTTTGTTTCATTTTACCACATTTGTGCACTTTCACAGATATTAAACAGTTAATAAACCACCGTTATTACACATTTAAACCTGAAGAAACACTAAATATACAAAATAAAACAAATCACACAACTCCATTCCTCGCGTTCCCGCCAAAAAGTCGTTACAGCTTGTAGGTAAGAAAGGATCCAGCGGGATGATGCTTTTCGAAGAGTGTGACAAGTGGAGAGACCTATAGTTGTTACGTTGGGAGCTTTAGAGCTAGTACCGTTTAACAGCAATGAGTGTCGGTTAGGTGGATAGTCACTGCTTGATAGATCCAGTTGACGGTGGCTGGTCGTTGCGTGATGGAGATGGGTATAGTCAGCGGCGACTAAAATAAGGGAATTTCGGTTCGCTATCCCGCTTTAAGAATCCGATTGCATATACTTAAGGATGTAGGCTTGACCGGGTCTCACAAGTACTGCATTATGGTGTTTTTTGCATGATAATGTTAAACAAATTAACCCCACTCCCACCGTCTTCGACGTATACGGCGTATGTCTGTATAGACACCGTATAAAATGATAGATTTACGACGGCGACGGTCCAAATGTAGTTTTTTTTTTGTTTCTTCTACCTATTCTAGCGACCTCGAGGGGTCACACTAGATTCACCGAACGAGTAGGTGAGCTCACGGGGATCTAAGCTGGAGACGTTGCTAACACTATTCTTAGCAAGAGCAGTGTTTCGCAGAATATACCACCGCATCTGAAACGTGACTCACTGGAAGATCCGGCGAGAAACTCAGTGGGCTGTGTCTGAGGGTTAGAAATGTTGTTGTCGAAAATGTCATTAGCGAGATTGAGGAATCGCTAAAATGTCTTGTGTTCTTTGCTGGCTATCTGCTACAGCGTCAATAACGTCAGCCACCTTGAGACATGAAGTCGGAGTTTCATTATGCTACGGCTGTCTAACCCTTCAAACGAACCCCATGACTGCTTCGCGCCAGAAACGTGCTGGATGGTGGTAGCTCCCCGTTGGGGTTAATAGTAGGTATATTGTATTTAAACATAAAATGCGTATTTATAATAAACTGAAAAAGATTTCTTAATCATAAATAAATATGTTCAGCCAGCAAAGAAATATTGCAAGCAATTTAAAAACTCGCAAAAAATATTATTCTTTTGAATGCCATCTTTAAATAAATCAATGTTTATAGTCTGCTGATAAATTTTGTTCGCCAAAATAATTAAGAAAAAAAAAACTTCATGTTCTAAAGTCATAAACAAACGAAATGTTCATATATTTTTGGGCGAAAAGAACTCGTTCTGCAACTCCATAAATTTGCATTATAATGTCTCTGTGAAATGACATTTGGTTTTATGTTGTTTCACGAATTGCAGATACAAAGGTGGCATAGGACGTTAGGCGGAGCGATTAGTGAATAAATCGCTGATATTTATTGTAAACTATCTTGCAGGACAAAATGAATGAATCGCGTCAAAATTCGCACAGGTAGCGTCTACGAATATATAATAAGTCTTATTATTTAGACTTATTAATAAATAATCATAATAACTTATTAATAAATAATAAGTCTTATTATTTAGACTTATTATTTATTCGTAGGGTAGCGTCTATTTTTGCAGCGAAGACGCCTTAGTTCAACGTTATTACAACGCATTTATAGCTTCGTCGCGTTTCCATTCACCATTTATTTACTACAAATCATTTATTTCCTATCTTAAAAATTTGGATAACATCGTTTGGAACCTCTGGGTCTGCGCAGGGACTTCGGTTCCCTCTGTATTTTGTACCGTATGTTCCATGTGGAGTGCTCTGAGGAATTGTTCGAGATGATACCGGCATCTAGTTTTTACCATCGCACCGCCCGTCACCGGAGTAGAGTTCATCCATACTCCCTGGAGCCACTGCGGTCATCCACAATGCGTTTCCAGAGGTTTTTTTTGCCACGTACCATCCGGCTATGGAATGAGCTCCTCTCCACGATGTTTCCCGAGCGCTATGATATGTCCTTCTTCAAACGAGGCTTGTGGAGAGTATTACGCGGTAGGAAGCGGCTTGGCTCTGCCCCTGGCATTGCTTAAGTCCATGGGCGACAGTAACCACTCACTATCAGGTGGGCCGTATGCTCGTCTGCCTACAAGGGCAATTAAAAAAAAAGGCGATGGCGACTTAATAAACCGCTCCTCTTGATAATGTAGACATTACTTATATTAAAAAGAAGTTCCTGGAGTGACCCCACGCGATTCCACTCACTATATTTGGTTGTAAGGTTTCTCTCACACGAATATCTTTAAAAATACAATTAAACACTACACTAAAGCTTGAAATGCTGAATCTGTTTTTTAATGCGTTAATTGGTAGACGAGTATACAGTCCACATCGACACTGGATACTTAGCGTAAATTCATCCGAGCCATTTGGTCCTATTGTCATTGTTATTGACAACGTTCACACAAGATCTACAGTTCCCTCGAACAAGTAAAAATGAAACGCCAAAGACTGACTTTGTTAACACAAAATCAACAAAACGAGGCGTGAATACAAATTGTCTCAATGTAAAATACTAACCGCTTTTCGTCATGTCCTTGTCCGCCCACCGATCGTTAAGCGATTTCCACCTTTACCACCTTGGCTTAAAGCTTAACGAATACTTCGTGGTTACCAGTGAAAGGTGGAACCTTTGCAATGTCGGTATCCTTGTAGAGTAAACTTATTTAAACTAGTTGCTTAGATACTTCGATCCTACGCTTGAAATATCTCACCTCATGTATTAGGTCACGGAGGATTCCATCATCAGTCGTTATTTGAAGATCCTCTTTGCTCGTTGGCATTGGATTTCGATGTGTCATTTTTGTTCTGTTCTGACGGAAGAATTTTAGCCATAGTGACTAGAAATATGCCTGTATGGTCTATTGAGTTGTCGGCCGCTTACTCGGTTACTGACATCGAGAGGTCTGAGATATTTGAACCTTAGTATACTCGTATCGTTGTATACTCGGCGCCTTAATCTGTCATTTCGACAAAGCCGCACGACACGAGAATCCCCTCATCGTGGCCGCTGGTAACTACATTTCCGATCCAGCGGACAGAATGGAAAACAGTCGACGTCGCGCAAAACACGTCATTTTGGATCCTCCCGATGTACTAACGGTGCGTTTAGGTACTTCAAGCACCGGTCATCGTTCTCGTCGAACCTGTCGCTTGTGACGAAGGGCTCGACGAGTAAATTAACTCATAGACACAGCCCACTGAGTTTCTCGCCGGATCTTCTCAGTGGGTTGCGTTTCCGATCCGGTGGTAGATTCTGCGAAGTACGGCTCATGCTAGGGTTCGTACTAGCAACGTCGTCAGGTTTGAGCCCCGTGAGCTCACTTACTAGTTAAGGTTACGCTGAAATAGCCTCTGAAGGCTATCAGCATAGGTAGGAAAAAAGTCTTAATCTTCAGGTCATAACGACTTTGTTTTAGCGTTAAATTGTTTTTGATTTTTGTTTCCAAACGTAAAAAAAACGTATTTATCTATTTATTTTGTCCAACGTAAAAGTCGGCTTCTGTGGCATAAAACTCCACTATTTTCTGCTAAACTTTTCGATCCCTTTTGCGTTTAATCTCATCCTAGTCTTCACACAAATTATCTATAGTATGAGTCAATAAATCTTGCACGCGTGTGCGATGTAACTCAATACGTCATATCTACTTTCTACAGTCTAAAGTTGATATATGATCAAAGTCTTAGAAACAACCGCTACATATTCTGAAAGCATTAGGATACTTAATATCTAGAGGTCTACTCTTCGTAACGTCTTAAAATCAAATGACCATTACAAATGAAAATCTCGTAAGTGTGAAAATGAAAACATACGCGCGAACATTGAGTGATCAATCACTCAATGTTTTCCTAAGACGCAATTGCGAATAATAATTTTAGAGATTTCCCTATTGTACCATTCTTTGCTCGTAGACAACCAGAAAACAAATATTACGCGAGTCCTTTATTTTTGTAAGTAGTAAGACAACGAAAGAAGAGATAAAATATGGATAGAGTTGAAAAAGATTTTTTTGGAAAATTTCAATTTTTTTTTTGTTTTTGCTTGAGCTCACGGTCCGCCAGGTGTCAAATGAATACCGGAGCTCATGGATATCATATTGTACAATATCTATCCTATGTATGCCTGCTTCGCGGCGGAAATAGACAGGATGGTGGTACCTATGGTGGTGGTGGTAAGCAATAAATAAAAAAAAACCTATCCGCGCGGGCTTACCATACGCTCTACCCTCAGAAATGATGTTTATAGGTTTAGTTTGCGCTTCGTTATATAATAATTTTTAATACAGCTCGCGTCGTTTTCTAATTAAATGTAATCTATGAAATTAAAGATAGATTTCTGAATATTACAGTGGCCGATAGTAAACTGATTCGTTTCTTTTCAGATCAAAGATGGCGTTCGTATTGTATATTTTGGCGGGCCTCCTGGTATCTGCGCACGCGCAATCGAACTACGGCTCCCAGGCCAACAACATCGAGTACCAAGGGGAAGGGCTGCCCGAACAAACTGTACTAGATGGAAAGGTCAGTGAAATATTATCATGAATTCATAATACTGTTAGAAAAGAAAAGATACAGTAAACGTAAATCGGTCATCTATTTGAAAAAGTCATCATGCTCCTCGTCCCCTAACCGTTCGCTCATTATGTAGATCTCTGCTTAGTGAGAACTATTAAACGTTCTCGATAGCGTAAAAGTTAAGTTAAATTTGTATGCGGTTGGAACCGCGCCCCTAGCGGCAAACGTGGGCAACCGTTCCAACACAATACTTTCACGCTATTGAGAATAAAAACATTGAATGTGAATTATTCATTGAGCTCTATTCCAAATATTATTTTTATATTATATACTAGCTGACCCGGCAGACTTCGTAGTGCCTCAGTCGATAAATAAAATACCTAAACTATTGTATAAAGTAAACTTAAAACAAACAAAAGAAATCCGTTCGACGGGAAAAACAAAATTTTTATTTTTATTTAATTCCGAACATTTTCATATTTATCTAACCTTTTAAACCTTCTCTGGACTTCCACAAATAATTCAAGACCAAAATTAGCCAAATCGGTTCAGCCGTTCTCGAGTTTTAGTTCTCGAGTTCTCGAGTTCATTTTTATATATAGAGTTTTATATGAAAATAAGCCGATTTCTAGTATTTTTCATCAATTTTCTCAAAATCGTAGACATATTTAAAATTATTTTCGTGATCATGTTACATGTAAAGTGTCCGAAGCATCGGAAATAATAAAATGACATTTAAAAAACGTTAGATGAAAACCGTAAAAGTAATTTTAAATATAATCGGACTTATATATCTGTTTACTGATTTGAATTTTTTCAAAAGAGTTTTTTCAAATCAAATCCCAAAGTTCACACAACCCATTAATCCTACATTCGACCAACGACCTTTCGTTTTTAATAGCGCGCCTTAAGAAGAGTTTTATTTTATTATGCTAATTCACGAAACAGGATTCGCCGAGATGGAGAATGACATCACCTTGTCACAAACGTTAAGAGCTACATAATATTATCGAATGCGAAATGAACAAGAATAGGCGACATAATATACACGAAGATATTTGTACGATCGGTAATCTATCTTATATACCTATATATAAAAATGAATTGCTTGCTGTTCGTTAGTCTCGCTAAAACTCGAGAAAGCCTGGACCGATTTGGCTGATCTTGGTCTTGAATTATTTGTGGAAGTCCAGAGAAAGTTTAAAAGGTAGATAAATATGAAAATGCTCGGAATTAAATAAAAATAACAATTTTGTTTTCCCTTTGATGTCCCCCCTCCCCGTCGGACGGATTCCTTGGTTTGTTTTAAGTTTATTTTATACAAAAGTTTAGGTCTTTTATTTATCGATTAAGGCACTACGAAGTCTGCCGAGTCAGCTAGTAATAATAAAAAACAACTATAAATTCAGCGTTGTAAAGTTTTGTTACTCGACTTTCGCAAAAGAGGTTTATGGTTTTGAAGGCTTTGTATATGATAGAAGCGACGAAGTTCGCGGACTTGGTGCTAATAGGTGATCGCAGAATATAGCCATCAGGAAGTCAATGTCGTTCTTCACCCTGAGGCTTGGGACATGAGGTAAAATTTTTTGTTTGAGCGGTTATTTTCCAAGAAAAAGAAATCGCATAATTTTTTCGCGAAAGAAGTATATAGAATTACCCTCAATCCACAACATGTACCATTAAATCGACAGAAGATTAAAATTGCAGATAAATAATAACATATTAGCTATACTACAAAAAATTTGACTTCATATTTCAAGATGTGTGGTGGCATTTTAAAATCCTGTCACGACCCTCAGGAGTCAGGAAACGACGCGAGGAGGATAGGTGGCATTTTTATATAAAGGCTCCCGTAACCACTTAATATTAGATGGACCGTGAATTCGATCACCTATATAACAAAATAAAAGTATGCACATTAGAATAAATGGAAAAGAAAAGCATATTTTGTTTCTTCGCACACAAAACGCTTCGCATAAAATCGAATACCAGTTTAAATCGGTAACAATATGAAAATAAATAAATCGAACAATGTGCGGACTTCAATATATAAATTATGCAAAGAATCTCTTGTGTACTCCAAGATGGCTGTGGCATCACTGACCGCGGGCCACGATGCAAACAAATAGATACTACATGCTTGTTGCCATTGTCTGATCCGACACGGCGATATCGTTCTGCTATATTTTCTGCTTATGGGGTTAATACTGTACATAGTATGTTAGATTCATGTTTGAATGTGCCCAGAAATGCGAACAAAACACGGTACAGGATCGAAGTGTTCCAGTTGATGTTCTCTATGCTAGTGCCATAGTTCTTAGTAGAACTTAATCTCATTCACCTTAATGTATTAATATTACGATAGGCGCTAATTGACAATGTCAACAGCATTGTTACAACGTTTGTCCTGACATTAAAAAGAATAGTTATATCGGGTATTATTGGTATTTTGGTGGGTATTGTTATGGTAACTTGAATCATGTCAAACCAGTCAGTATTCCAGATGAACTGCAACTAGAGCCTTAAGAATCAGCCAGTAACATGACTAAGTACGTAAATATATTGCCTGTAATGAAATATGATAAAAAAAAGACTACGTGGCCAAAAGGATAAGTCGCCCGGCGTACTTAATCGTATCGAGCGATGCGGCTGTACCCGTGTGCCAATGTGTATCCCGTATAAAGAGGTAAAAAAAAATCTAATGACGCACGTACTTAACACTTGTTCCTAGAATGACTTTCAATATGAAGGAATAACATCGTGTAATAAAAATCATACACGAAAACATGTAATTTGCGTAATTATGACACACCTCAAGCTTAAGCCGTGAGGCTATAGGTATGCACTCGCCTACGCAATAAAAATAATAAGAACTTGTAACAGTTACTCGGTAGGTCGTAAACCTGTATCTTCTGTAGCCCCATCTCGAATAGTCTGTCCGGCCATTACCACTGAAATGAATACCAATGAAAATACCCTTTCATGTTAATGGAAACGCGCCAAAATAGAGATACCCTCGAGGTAGTAATTAGCAATAAAGATTTATATAGATATTCGGTATCTGTAATCCGACCGAACTAAATACAAATTGCTATTTACGACCACAGCGATGTACGTGTAGCCTTTTTGTCGGCGCTGTTTTCATCTAGAGTTCGCACCTACGTGATTATCTTGTTTATTATGCTTTTAAGACGGGACAAAACATGATGGCGCGAATACGAAGCGCTTAGAGCAGAATTCCGAGCTAGAGAACTTTTCTCGAGAACTTGGGAATGATATTCTGAAGTTTAGGAGCTCTTTACGGGGCATAGTCATTTCTGTGACTAGCAGATCCAGAGCACTGTGCTATTCACGCAGTAGTTTATTTATCTTCTATCTATATACAGTCAAACCTGGATAAGCGAGAGTTCAAGGGAGCACAATCTCATTCTCGCTTATAGAGGTTTCTCACTAACCCGAGTTTCTCGCTAATGCTCCCTCTAAATTTCATTTCGCGATTTTCCGGATTCAAACGCATTCACTATTTTATGTTTATCACTTAATGACAGTACTTTATTTTTCCGTTTTGAGATGATGCAGAAAGAACTTTCCTTCGCAAATGATTAACGATAAACTGAGTAAGTCTGACAAACAGGACGGTACACAGTCACACGTGTCCATTCGAAAAGAATGCGATAAAATAACAACGTTATTTAGTTCCGCGTAATAGAATAAGTTCAATATTGACGAGAAAATAATACAAAAACAATGGAAGGAAGTTCCACAAAAGTTAAGAATGATTCATAAAATAGCAGATGTTAAATTTGTAATTTGTTTTGTCATTTGTTCCTCCTAAATAATATAAATAAATAAAGCTCGACTGTCGCTTAAAGAGGTATAGATAAGTAGCAGTCTCACTTACGGAGGTCCATGAGGGAAAAACGACTCTCTCTTACAGAGGTTTCTATTTCTCGCTAATAGAGGTTTTGGGAGCTTAAAATGACGTGTCCTGACTATTACTCTCACTTATAGAGTTTTCTCACTTATCCAGTTCTCACTTACCCAGGTTTGACTGTATATAAAAATGAATTGCTGTTCGTTAGTCTCGCTATAACTCGAGAACGGCTGGACCGATTTGGCTAATGTTGGTCTTCAATTATTTGTGGAAGTCCAGAGAAGGTTTAAAAGGTAGATAAATATGAAAATGCTCGGAATTAAATAAAAATAACTTGATAAAAATAATTTTGTTTTTCCTTTGATGTGTTCCCCGTCAGACGGATTCCTTTTGTTTGTTTTAAGTTTATTTTATACAAAAGCTTAGGTCTTTTATTTATCGATTGAGGCACTACGAAGTCTGCCGGGTCAGCTAGTCATTGAATAAAATATTTTGTTTATGAACGTGCTTTTGTTCCAGGTCACGAAGCTGGACGACTTGAGTCCAGTTATCTTCTTGAACAGAACCAAAGCGGCACTGAACTGCGCTGCGGGTTCCATGCAGGTAACTTCACGTATCTGTGACATTAGAGTTTCTCTTTGTTACCTTAAATAGGCAGATAGACAGAGCATTGCTTTACGATATTGCATAAAACTCCGGAAGGGTCTGTTATACAAATATGATTTCGATTTTATGTGTTTGAGGTTTTTAACTAGTGGTAGGCCCTGTTGTGAGTCCGCGCGGGTAGGTACCACCGCCCTGCCTATTTCTGCCGTGAAGCACTAATGCGTTTCGGTTGGAAGGGTGGGGCAGCCGTTGTAACTATACTGAGATCTTAGAACTTATATTTCAAGATAGGTGGCGCATTTACGTTGTAGATGTCTATGGGCTCCAGTAACCACTTAACACCAGGTGGGCTGTGAGCTCGTACACCCATGTAAGCAATAAAAAAAAAGAAAAAAAAAGGTTTCACTCAACTGGTGCATCAAATAGAGAACGATTGATTCGCTTCTTGTAAATTCGCTTTTGTTTCAGATCGAATTGAAATTTAACGAAAAATTCTACGGTATCGCATACGCTGACTTCGACAGGCACTCAGCATGTCAAGTGGTAGGGAAGGGTGCTCTTTCCTACAAACTCGAACTGCCCCTCAAAGGATGCGGAACGAAGCAGGTTCGGATATAATGTCACTTTAATTCAGTGTAACAAATGACAAAGATTTTCCTTAACGAAATACCATTAGGTATAGGTCCACTGGTGGTAGGACCTGTTGTGAGTCCGCACGGGTAGGTACCACCGCCCTGCCTGTTTCTGCCGTGATGCAGTAACGCGTTTTGGTATGAAGGGTGGGGCAGCTGTTGTGACTATGCTGAGACCTTAGAACTTATATCTCAAGGTGAGTGGCGTATTTACGTTGTAGATGTCTATGGGCTCCGGTAACCACTTAACACCAGGTGGGTTGTGGCGCTCGTCCACCCATCTAAGCAATAAAATAAAATAAAAAAAAGGTATCTAAAAGTCAAAATATCCAGTTTCCAGTGTCTTTGTAACAACATTTATATTTATTTCCAGAACCCTCTGCGAGTATTCACGAACAATATAGTTGTAAGATTCCATCCTGGCTTAGAGATGGACGGAGACGAGGTCATCACAATCGTTTGTCGGTACCCACCGCCCATCGTTCCCAAGCCAGTCTTCAACCCGCTTATTGCCACGTGAGTAAACAATTTGAATCTATCTAATCTAATTATCATTCCTATTGTCGTCTAGTCTTACTGTATACTCGGTGTAAAGTGCCAATGACCCGCAGAAACCATAATAAAATAAAATAAACTTATATGGTCAACTTGGGGAAGCAAGATCGTCATTTAAATCATTATGGCACGAAGATGGGAATGCTTTTCTTAATTGTTTTCAAATTATGGCTTTGTGGTTTCCAGAGCCCATAGCTATGACCGCGAATACCGTAACACGCTTTAAGATATCGGGCAGTCTCCAATGCATTTGACCTGCCCATGTGGATTTTTTGTTATGTACCTACATCCACATTTCTGAGGACGAGTTTTTTATTTTTTTATTGCTTAGATGGATGGACGAGCTCATAGCCCGCCTGGTGTTAAGTGGTTACTGGAGCCCATAGACATCTACAACGTAAATGCGCCACCCACCTTGAGATATAAGTTCTAAGGTCTCAAGTTTAGTTACAACGGCTGCCCCACCCTTCAAACCGAAACGCATTACTGGTTCACGGTAGAAATAGACGGGGTGGTAGTACCTACCCGTGCGGACTCACAAGAGGTCCTACCACCAGTAAAAATTTGGTGCGTCCTAAGTAAGACCTTAGTAAGACCAACCATGCTTGTTTTTAACAGTCCTGAACGCGGGCCGCTACCAGCGAAAGCTCCTTTAGCGGGAACTCATATCCTGATGATAATCTGCGCAATATTGTTTTTGACACTTCTGCTGCTTGGACTCGGAGTTTCATACTTGTGTCTGAGAAGACGCGCCCTGCCCGCTCCGAGGAGACTGATTGACGACTCCTCAGCGTCGATTGTGAGCAGAGAAAGTATACAAGGTAAGTTGCGCTATATAATAGGTTGGGGAAAAAGTTTCTTCGCATTTTTAATCACAACCTTTAATATAGTTTATTTACATTTAACTAAAGTATGTAGGTACCATTTTGTTCGATAACTTTTTGCCATCTTGTAGGTAGGGACATGATCCCATTGCTATAGAAAACTCCGTAGACATCGCAAAAATGTATCGAATTTCTTCATTAATTCACTCATCTTGACAGTAAGAATAATAAATAAAAATCACAAATTTTACTAATTTGAATTTATCTTCTTTAAAATTTAAACTTTTAATGATACCAAAACCAGCGAGATACAAATAGTATAGCCAAAGTTCATACATGCTATATTGCGAAAAGACTTTTTCCCCAACCTATTACATGTTTAAATGTCTTTATATTCTAGAAGTGAAGATTCCTCGTGCACATCCTGTATACCCAATAGGCGGAGAGGCTGCGAGCGTGGCTTCGGATACCATTCCATCGGATTATCCATCAGAGACTCCCAGCGAGACCGACGCGGCTCATGCCAACCATGCTTTCATTATGGACGAAAACTATCACAGTGAAGGTATTGTCAGGAGCACTACAGTTGGTAGTACTAGTATGAGAGCTTCCATAGAACCTCACACCCAATAGGCGGAGAGGCTGCGAGCGTGGCTTCGGATACCATTCCATCGGATTATCTATCAGAGACTCTCAGCGAGACCGACGCGGCTCATCCCAAGCTTAAGCCATCATATGTCGCGAAGCAATCGTTAGTCAAGATTCGATGATTAAAACCGTATCCAAATAAAATCGTGTATTGGATTGATGTGAAAAATACGCAAGGTTTTGTTAGACATGTTTCTGTGGTACATGCATGCTAGAAGCTTGAGCATAGACGGACAGAAGAAGTACCTTTGAAAGCTCTGTTGTGGTCCATTACCTACAGTTATGCACAGCTTGCAAGAATTTTACAGAACGGGATTTGTTAATTTAAAAAAATGCGTCATTTAGTGTGCGTTTCAAGGATTAATTATGTCAGAGGTGTTATTACGTACCCCTACTAATCCGTATTAAATTGCCACTATATAGTGAAGTGTACCTAGAATATACCACAATACTACTAATTTTCTATTAGCATTTCCATCTCATGACTCAAGAGATCCGGGTAAGTTCTCGTGTTTGTCGCCAAAAAAAAAATATTTTATTGGAAGATCTGCAAAATCGAATCTACCACTTCAACAAGTCTATTTGCTCCATTGTTTAAGCAATTGCCTACTTTAATCAATACACTTAATTATAATGTTAATGATCTCAGGATATGGTGAAGCCCACGAGACTAGCGCTTCGAACGTGTTAGTGCACGCGGCGCCGCCCGCGTTCGACGTGCGCGTGCGCGTGCAGCGCCCCCCCGCGCCCCCCTCCCCGCAATCCACCATCACTACCACCGAGGTCGACGGTGGAAGCATGCGGTGAGTTGCAGCTCTAGTTTTTATCGTTATTGCCCTTTTTTTTTAACTATTCGTCCAAGCGTCCCCCTTCGAGGTTAGAACCCGGATGAGGTAGGGGGGCTACCGCGGTCAACACTACAACCAGACGGCGCGGCTCACCCCAAGGACGCCCAGCAGACGGAGCCTTCGAGGCGAATCGAAGGCTCTGAAACGTCGGCCGTCTCGGTACGGCAGCCCGTCAGGCCGCCCTTATCGTTATTGCCCTAGGTCGGTTATTTTTTTCCCTACCTAAGCTGATGGTCTTGAGAGACCAGTGTAACCCGGTGAGTAGGTGAGTTCATGGGGCTCAAACCTAACGACGTTGCTAACACGAACCCTAACAAGAGCCGTGCTTCCTAGAGTATACCACCGGATCGGAAACGCGACCCACTGAGAAAATCCGGCGAGAAACTCAGTGGGCTAAAAGTCGGTAGAGGAGTGTTTGGTGTTCACGGTCTCACCCAACTTGAGATATGAAATCTTTATTATATAGTACAACGGCTCTGCTATTGTTCGAACTGAAACACATGACAGTTCAGGGCAGAGAAACCAGTCAACAAATCGCTATAACTAATAATCAAAATATTAGGACTATTTCAATGTACTCATAATAATCCGACGATGTTTTAAGGTTTGCTATTGTTATTAATAATATCCGTAAGATTATTGTTATTTTGGTTGACTTAAGGAGCGTATCTTAACAGACACAGCAGTTACCTGGAGGAGCAAGCGCGGCAGGAGTCGGTCCGCACGGTGTCCCCGGTGGCGCTGCCGCTGCCCGCCCGCGCCGCGCAGCTGCCCCCGCCCGAGCGCCCCCCGCGCCCCCCCGCGCTCTACTCGCAGGTCAACAGAGAACGACAGGTACTTACGTATATTGGATAGCAAACTCTTTATTTAAACACTATCTAATAGAAAATTAAGTCTAAAATAGCACGATCTTTTCCTGTCGTAACGAAGTCACCGGTGAAAGGGCGGCATGGTACATTGAGTATTGTGCCAGCGTACTGGGATTTATTAGTGGTAGGGCATATATTTTTTATGGCATAGGTGGGCGGACGAGCTCACAGTCCACCTGGTGCTAAATGGTTACCGGAGCCCATAGACATCTACAACGTAAATGCGCCACAACCATGAGATATGGGTTCTAAGGTCTCAGTATAGTTACCTCGGCTGCCCCGCCCTTCAAATCGAAACGCATTACTGCTTCACGGCAGAAATAGGCAGGGCGGTGGTACCTGCCCGTGCTGACTCACAACACGTCCTACCACCAGTATTGAGATCAGCCACGAGTAGATACTACTATCACAACTATTTTTGCCGCGAAACTGACGTGGGAGAACGGGACATCCTCTTACAACAACTCGTCGTCGTGGCCTAAAAGATAAGACGTCCGGTGCACTCGTGTTGAAGCGATGCACCGGTGTTCGAATCTCACAGGCGGGTACCAATTTTTCTATTGAAATACGTACTCAACAAATGTTCACGATTGACTTCCACGGTGAAGGAATAACATCGTGTAATAAAAGTGAAACCCGCAAAATTATAATTTGCGTAATTACTGGTGGTAGGACCTGTTGTGAGTCCGCGCGGGTAGGTACCACCGCCCTGCCTATTTCTGCCGTGAAGCAGTAATGCGTTTCGGTTCGAAGGGTGGGGCAGCCGTTGTAACTATACTGAGACCTTACAACTTATATCTCAAGGTGGGTGGCGCATTTACGTTGTAGATGTCTATGGGCTCCAGTAACCACTTAACACCAGGTGGGCTGTGAGCTCGTCCAACCATCTAAGCAATAAAAAAATAATAAAAAAAAACACACCTGATTTTACAACCTCATGTCTCAAATAAAATGGGTTGTGGTAATCACGTAATATCCACCGTTTCCGGCCACCACTTAATGCCAACACTGGTTTTACGAGAGCTCGCTTGATTTGCGTCAGAAAAAGGCAAGTGATTTCAGTCTTAATACGATCACTTAACTGTTTATGTGTGTCACTATGTACATGAGCATGTTCAACAAAAGCATGTATAGTTCACCGATTGATCGTGCATAACATATTCATTTGAACACTTAAAAAATACACACTAATTTCTCATGTGCCAAAATTATTCAGAAATAGTCGTCCCCAAGGAAAATGTAAAGTATTTGAAATGTCTAAAACTACTATAATTAAAAAAATAAGTGCCTTTAAATTTAAAAGAACTTTTTATTAATCGATGCGTTTTGATATCGGTAACTTTCTTAATCTGATATATTATGTAGTTTACGTTTTAATGTAAAATAACCACTATATTTTCCCGCACTTGGATGAATCCTAAACGGCCATTCTATATAGTGTCTAAACTACATATTTTGCATGTGAATTTACGCAAAATATAAAAGTTGAATAATCTGAGATCTTTGTTACTTTGAAATAAAGATAGTATGTAAAGAATTTAGTTTTGAAATTAAAAAAAAAAGTCAAACAAATAAAACATTATCTTCGTTCTTGCGATCTAGAAAATTGTTACATACATTTAATCATAAAAGTGCAATTTGGCGATGAAAATTTTAATGAAAATAATATGGGGTTTGGCTGATACTGTTTTCTATTATAAATGAAATCACCTTCATAAAAATACCCTCATTAAAATTAAATAAACACCCGATGATCTATACTCTATACTAATATTATAAAGAGGAAAGATTTGTTTGTTTGTTTGTTTGTTTGTTTCGAATAGGCTCCGAAACTACTGGACCGATTTGAAAAATTCTTTTTCCATTAGAAGCCGCATTGTCCCTGATGAACATAGGCTACTTTTTTTTTTTTTTTTTTTTCATGGGNTTTTTTTTTTTTTTTTTTGTATTTTTTTATTTTTTGTTTCATGTGTGTTTTAATGTTTCCGAAGCGAAGCGAGGGCGGGTCGCTAGTTTCACATAAAATAATCCTTAATTTTTTCTTCTATTTTTCTGTTTGAAGGACTGTATTTTTATTTTGAGGCATTTCAAAATTCTTTACATTTAACACGGTGACATTTCCATTGGTCAACTAACACAGGAGTGGTCGCGGCGGCCGCGGTCCATTGCCTCCCTCAACACGGAGATGACCGACACTCACTCGGTCACCGAAGTCACCGACAGGTCGCATGCTAGAATGTTCCATCTCAAGGTAATGTAACATGTTTTCATTGTGACCAATAACCGCATTGTTTTATCTTCCATTAATCTGGAAATGGCTAGACCAGTTTTATATGTATATTTAATTTATTGAATTCCTCTCCTTAGATATTCGCATTGTGTAATAATATTCATAATTTACCAACGGTAATTGGAATTTTGTATGAAATTCATGAAATATGTAATGATTCTTATAAACGGGTTGACGTTCATATTGTACTGAAAACAAAGAAGTTTGCCGATGAATTAAAGATATTTATAAAAATAAAACCTTACGTTACTAAGTTTATTAACTCAGATTCTTAAGAGTTATATATATTATGTGTATGTGTGTCTGTGTTTGTGTGTCATTGAAAATACGCATGAAGTGAATTTAAAATCTAAGCACGGCTTACTATCGCTTCTCACCCCTATACAAGATAATAAGAAAGTTATATAATATTTATATTGAAAATCTAACTATAATTTTAATGCTTCGACGCCACGCAATGTATTACAACTGAAACTCGAGAAGTCAATGCCCCGTTGGCATCGATGAGCCGCAGTTTGCTGTAGACCTATTTGCGTAGTTCATTGCCGCTCCGTTGATTGACTCCCGAATTGTAATGTCCATTAGTTTGTAGTTTTATTGAAACTAATTACAACCTCTCCTATCGTTGATAATGCAGAAACCGCCCCCACCACCGCCGGTGATGAACGAACGTCTGGTGACGGAGGAACAGGAAATAACGATGGAGAGCCTCGAGCCTCTTCCGGAGACACCCATCATGCCGGCCAGGTGATAACTACCCACAATCTACAAATTTAGACTTACTATTAGTTTCACTACTAATTTAAATTTACTAAGTGGTTTTAAGTACTAATTTAAATTTACTAAGTGGTTTTAAGTACTAAGTTAAATTTACTAATTGAAATTTACTAGGTAGGCAGCGGCTTGCCTCTGCCCCTGGCATTGCTGAAGTCCATGGGCGACGGTAACCACTCACCATCAGGCGGGCCGTGTGCTCGTCTGCCGACAAGGGCATTAAAAAAATATTAATACTACTAGATTACTTTAATTTGAAGATAAAGTAATTTGAACATTCGAATGAAGTCATTATAATGAGCTGTTTCACTAAATCTATTCTCATTTTATTTACAGGAAGCCGGAGGTTACTTCACACGTCGTTGACGACGTGTTCCTGCGCACCATCACGGAAAAGAAGACCATCGAAGATGTCGAGCGACACAAGCGTCTCGTCACTGAATATAAACAGGTATCCATAATAGTTCGCTTTATAGAATGTCCGAGCTGCCATATTTGTTTTAGATCTTACAGACTAGATTTCGATTTTCTTAAATTATCCCGAAAAAATGCGACTTTTTTATTGCTTATATAGGTGGACGAGCTTACAGCCCACCTGGTGTTCAGTGGTTAGCGGAGCCCATAGTCATCTACAACGTAAAGTGCCACCCATCTTGACATGGGAGATCTAACCGAACCTTCAAACCGAAACGCATTACTGCTTCACAGCGGAAACAGGCGGGGTCGTGGTACCTACCCGTGCGGACTCACAAGAGGTCCTACCATCAGTAAATTTACCACCATTTTAATAACTGTTCATTAATTTGACGATTAGTATATTATAATGGATTATGTTCTAACTTACCATCCAAAAAGATGATCTAGGCGATGAAAACAATTGGCGGAAAATCTTATATTTGCAATTCGCGATAAAGGTAGTCCCATGTTAGTGAGTACTGTCTCTCACTAACGATATTAGTGCCCTGAGGAATTATTTGAGATGACACCATCATCTCGTTTTTACCATCGCACCGTTCGCCACTGGCGTAGAAGTTCATCCATACCACCTGGAGCCGCTGCGTTCATCCACAGTGCGTTTTCAGAGATAATTTTTGCCACGGTAGGCAGCGGCTTGGCTCTGCCCCTGGCATTGCTGGCGTCCATGAGCGACGGTAACCACTTACCATCAGGCGGACCATATGCTCGTCAGCCTGCTCGGGTTATAAAAAAAAATTGTTGACCAAAGGTGCCGGCGCCGCCACCCCAGTTCGACGTGACGATCCGTAACCACACGGCCCCAGAGCCGCAGTGGGAGAACTTCTCGGACATAAGCAGCGCTTCCGGGATGACGCTGACGCCCAAGATGGAACGGGTACCGCTCTCGCTGCCCCCGCAGAAGATTATCGGTATGTATGGACTTTGACAGGTGTTATTGACAGTTGATGTTTTTTTTTTGTTATTGCTTAGATTGGTGGACGAGCTCACGGTGGTTACTGGAGCCCATAGATATTTACGTAAATGCGCCACCCACCTTGAAATGTAAGTTCTGAGGTCTCAGTATATTTACAACGGCTGCCACACCCTTCAAACCGAAACGCATTACTGCTTCACGGCAGAAACAGGCAGGGTGGTGGTACCTACTCGTGCGGACTCGCATGAGGTCCTACTACCAGTAGTAAAAGTGTTCCGTTGTTAGGGCCGATTTTGAGGACTAACGGATTCGTATCGATATCTCCTTTGTTTCTGTCGCATATGTAATCAGAGTTATGGGCTACAGGATATTTGATATGCTCTATACCCTCGTATTGAGTGATTCGACTTAAACGGATGTCAAATCCTGCAGGCAGATAGGCTATTAGACCTTTTTTTCCAAGGAAATACGACAGAAAGTCTTACCATGATGACGACCCATACTTGTATTATGAACATGAAAGTAGCTCTGTTTGTTACGATTTTACGACCAAACGGCCAAGCCGATTCTCCAAAAAAATCGATAATAGGAAGGAAATAGCTTGAACCATGACTAATCATATAGGATACCTTTTATCCCACGTCTCAGCAAACATTTCCACCCACGTGATGTAAAGTGTAGTCCACGTAAATAAAATCAAGAGAGAAAGACAAAATCTGTAAAATTAACAAAGTTTGCTTTTCTATTGAGCCCTTTCGGGTAGGTAATGTGTACCATCCTCCTATTTCTGTCTTGAAGCAGTTGTAATTAATTCTGAAGGATTGTACCATTATATGTCTCAAGCTTAATACCAGGAATGGTATGCAAATCTTTTTTTTAACGACGATAACATTTTTAACGTAACTCGTTGTCAGGCAAAGGGGGCCCGGACCTGTTCTCCCCGGAGTTGATCAAGCAAACGACTCATGTGTACCAGTCGCCGTCTTCCGCCGACCTCCCACTCCTGCCCGAGCTGCCTCCAGCCCGGAACCCTCTCTACAGGGACGAGGACGACGAGGATGTGCCGGAGCCGATTCCCGCACCACCAGTGCCAGCTAACTGGAGCGTTCTGACTAGAGTACTGAAAACGGAAGCTCAAGATGAGGTGGGTGGTTCGGTGATGACTTGTCAGTTCCGGTGGGAGGTTTTTTTTTTGGTATATTGGTAAACTATGCAATCCGACTACTGCGATGGTGACTATGAAGTCGTCGTGGCCTAAAGGATAAGACGTCCGGTGCATTCGTGTGTAGCGATGCACCGGTGTTCGAATCCCGCAGGCGGGTACCAATTTTTCTAATGAAATACGTACTCAAGAAATGTTCACGATTGACTTCCATGGTGAAGGAATAACATCGTGTAATAAAAATCAAACCCGCAAAATTATAATTTGCGTAATCACTGGTGGTAGGACCTCTTGGGAGTCCGCACGGGTAGGTACCACCACCCCGCCTATTTCCGCCGTGAAGCAGTAATGCGTTTCGGTTCGAAGGGTGGGGTAGCCGTTGTAACTATACTGAGACCTTAGAACTNCACCACCCCGCCTATTTCCGCCGTGAAGCAGTAATGCGTTTCGGTTCGAAGGGTGGGGTAGCCGTTGTAACTATACTGAGACCTTAGAACTTATATCTCATGGTGGGTGGCGCATTTACGTTGTAGATGTCTATGGGCTCCAGTAACCACTTAACACCAGGTGGGCTGTGAGCTCGTCCACCCATCTAAGCAATAAAAAAAAAAAAAATAAGATATGTGAAAAAATCACAGGACGATGCGGATAGTATCTGTTTTTAATATCGCAGCTAAACGTAATAAAAACATAAATTACTATAAAGAATAATATAAAGGCGCTGTTGGTGTCTGTCTGTTACTTCGCTTTATTTCTTCTAGACCATGAAACCTATTAAGTTATGCTTTGCATTAATAATAATGTTAAACAAAGAAGTCTTGTGTACCTACTTAATGCCTTATTTTATAGAAAAACGGTTGAACTATACGGGTGTTATTTTAAAAATACTGTTTACGTACACGGACCTACATTGTTGTAGCTGGATAAATTTCAAGTGTGTTCTAGTGCACGCGGGAGAAACTGCACGTTCTTTTTGGTAATGTGAGGTTAAGTGGGTTGCTTATTTTTTTATTTTATTTTTTATATTGCCCTTTTAGGCAGACGAGCATACGGCCCACCTGATGGTGAGTGGTTATCGTCGCCCATGGACTTCAGCAATGCTAGGTGCAGAACCAAGCCGCTGCGTACCGCTCCAAGCCGCTGCCTAACGCTAGATTATGTAGATGCCAAAATCACGATTTAATCGACCAGGTCCTGTTGGACTCGGAGCGCTCTCTGCGGCTGACGCGCGAAGAACGCCTCCGCTGGCGCGAGGTGATCACGCACGAGAGCACCCTGCGCCGCTCGCTGGCACGTTCCTCCACCAGAGAGGACTTCACCAGAGTCGCCCACGACCAGCGCTACGCTCCCCTCTACACGCCACACAAGTGGGACGTGATCATACGTATACTAGCACCGCCCCACGACAAGCCGAAGGTAACCTTATGTTCTAATCGAACCAATAATAACTGGGACCAAATCACCCATGATAATTCTTCCCCAAATTAAGATTCCCTGTGTTATGGATACCAGGGACTGACATACGTATCTTTATACGTTTAAATATACACATAATTATATAAATGTGGGATTTACTCAAAGTAAATAGCAGTTTTTTGGAAGAGTAACAAAATTTATTAAGATAGCACGTCGTAGTCTTTCGCACTCTTACTATGCCCGATCGCCATCTTGACCATTTCCTGTCCGTCCCTTTTTTCCTCATACATTCATCATTTTCACTCGAAAACGTTCACTTTCCCACATAAATAATAAACACCCAGACAAAGAGGAAAGAGGGGGCTCTAGCTACTGCATCACTGAGTCAGTCGAAGATTTCCTTGTTTTTATTGGTCTAGTTGGATTGACCGTGTAGAACGGCAGACTTGGTTACCGCATAGTGTGGGGGGAAACGGGGTGGTCGTCTTCTTCTTCTTCTTCATCGTTCCCTCACTGCTGAGGATCAACACTGACAAGATCCGGCGAGAAACTCAGTGGGCTGTGCCTATGGGTTAATTTACGCGTCGAGACGGTGCTTGAGATACCTAAAAGCACCATTAATGGATCGGGAGGATCCGTAATGACGTGTTTAGGGCGATTCGCAGCGGTCTAATGTTTGATTCGCTCGTAGAACCGCTACCGCAAGAAGACAGAATGGGACTCCCGCTCCCGGCGTAGCTCGCTGCCGACGCTTTACGAGTACGACAGCGACGCCACGTCCCTGCGCGACCCGCAGCGCTCCCGCCGCTCCTCCTACCGAAGCGACCACGTTGATATGAGGTATATACATCATTACTTACATATCCGATTCAAATTCAAATTCAAAATCATTTATTTCAACTTAGATGTCAGTATAACACACTTGTTAAATGTCAAAATATAAATAACGATGATAACTCTACCACCGGTTTCAAAAAAATCCACAGTTCTGAGAAGAACCGGCGAAACAAACTCAGCGGGCTTTTTTTTGTTTTTTCTCAAATATTTTCATATTTTTTTTAAATAAGTAACAATATTTGCAATAAACGAAAAAACAAGTCAAAAAATACAATTACAAAATAATAATAATAATGAAAAATGGTAAGGCCAGTAGCGAACGCCTCATTCCCACGTAGTGCCATCTAGTAAATAATCCTTAACTTTATAATATGCCTTGTTGCACAAACGTTCCTTGACAGTTTTCTTAAATCTATGCACAGGTAGTAATTGAACGTTTTGTGGGATCTTGTTGAAAAGTTGTACACCCAGCCCCCTAAAAGAGTTGCCTAGTGTTCACATTATGCAAATCGCAGACTCTGGGGAATTCTTCAATGTTTTTACGCACGTACAAAAATTTTTTAAAAATGTATTGGTACGCTAAAGTTAGAATTTTGATTCCTTTCCCCATAGTACTTAATAATTTTAATAATGTTTTTTGTGTTAACGAGTTAGGCGTTTTGGTGCAAACTGTAAGCCTGACTTTGTATTGAATGGAATAAATAAATAAATGTAATTATTAAAACACCTTTTTGTTAAGGTATTTTATGACAAGTCTTATTTTCAAGTCAAGGTCAAGTCTTATTTTGATTAATGAAAACTGCACTGATGAAAACGGAGGTTAGGTTATAATCTGTAAGCCTTGAAAATAAACTTAATTAATTATTGTTTAAATCGATTTATAATGTAAAAATTATAATTTAATTTTTTATATTTAATATTAGTGGTGTATTTAATTAATTTACGTTAAATTTTGTTGGTTTCCATTAGATTAGATGTCACACGAGTCCTCAAATTCATGAAATTAAAATTTAATAACACTTCAGAGGTTAATGCATCAAGATCAACTTAAGTAAAATTGTATAATATTAACAGAGAAATATCCTAAAGTCGAAGAAAACAATAATTATATATCGCTTAAGAAATTCCCTAAAGTCGATATTTTTAATTGACGTGACTATTAAAAACGTATTTTCGTTGACATGACGCATTCGCGAAGCAGCTGCTCTTGACCAGTTAGATCTCCTTCGCTTCCTGGCAAAGCTTTTGCTCGGCCACCTGTCCTGGCGAAACTAGAAAGGCCTTCGAGCCAGCAGTAATCATTTCACTAAGTCGCTTTCTCTGTCCCTATATCTGCCTGTCCCTATGTATGCTTAAATATTTAAAACTAAGCAATGGATTTTGATGCGGTTTTTTTTAATAGATAGATTGATTCAAGAGGAAGGTTTATATGTATAATAACATCCATTAAATAGTGGATAAATCAATAATAAATTACAGTTTCCGAAGCGAAGCGAGGGCGGGTCGCTAGTATTTCTATAAAAAAAAATCGTTCACATTCTTAGGTCGATGTCCGAAATGATGGTGGACTACGCGAGAGAGCAGGCGGACACGCACAGCGAAGTCTCCGGGGGAACTCAGCTCGGCAGGTACTACGATGACGACAGCGACTCCGAACATCCCTTCCATAATAACCAGTAAGTGTTATAGAAAAAAAAAACAGACTCTACAAGGCCCTACAATTATTAAAATACCCTACATGTTCATCAGGGATATATCTATGAGTAGGTACTGCATATAAACTAGTTCGTAGTATTTTTGTTATTCTTTTATTGCTTAGATAGGTAAACGAGCTCACAGCCCACCTGGTGTTAAGTGGTTACCGGAGCCCATAGACATTATACATGTCTATGGGCTCCGGTAAATGCCGCCAACCACCTTGAGATATGATATGAGTTCTAAGGTCTCAGTATAGTTACAACGGCTGCCCCACCCTTCAAACCGAAACGCATTACTGTTTCACGGCAGAAATAGGCGGGGTGGTGGTACCTACCCATGCGGACTCACAAGAGGTCCTACCACCGGTAAAAATCTTGATGAAATGATCTTTCATAGGTGCTTCATTGTTATGTCGATTCTTCTTAACCAGGTCGTGGTCCCGTCACTCTCTCCACCGCTCAGCGAGTCAGCCGTCACTGGCGCGCTCCGCTACTGAAGTGGTGGAGCAGTGGACCGCGCCAGAAGGCGACGTCACACCCACACCGGGACGCAGGCTTAGAGGTACGAAACGATATAATAATTGAAGACGTGAGTGGATGACAATTGGTTAATTTTAAGAAAACGGGCAAAGAACTTTTGCTTATTGTACATTTTCTTCGTACATAACTCCATCATCATAAGCAATTTCTAAAAATAGCCTTTAAGTCCGGAGCTTTAAGGTCTAAAATGGTTTGATGGTAAACAAAATCTTTTATATTTTCAAAAAAAAACTTCGTAACTACGACATGTCAATTGATGACCGTCATTTAGATTTTCTAAATTTTTCTTATTTTAAAATAAAAATTATTGTGGCAGTGTGAATTGACTAAAAAGTACCGATCTTCCCACTCTTTGTGTGACGGTTACCGTTTATCGTGGACGGTATGCTGGCCAGTCTATCATGGCAAATAATAAATGTTCAATCTTGTTTATCGACTTCATTAGTCTTAGTAGGTAGTATTATAGCCCGGTGTGCTAGGTTCTACCATCTACCTATATAAATCTTACTAGACAACGTGACAATGGTCATCAATATTCATTGCATTATTATTTGGTTGAATGTTACTTCGGAATCATTTAAATTTTAAAGTATTGTGCGCCCGGAACTAGTTGGCCGCGCCTTAGGTATGTGAGGTGTGGGACGGAGAGGCGGGGGCGCTTGCTGTCATTACTGAAATGAGATATGATACTATGATGGACGAAATCATTATAAGATGATTCTGAATCAAGTTCAGAGAGTTCAGAATCAAACGATTCAGAGGATATGTCAGAGTAATTTCATATATGACTTAATTTGTTTTTGGTTTATTTTACTATTAATTACAATATAATTAGATAGGCACAACATAAACTTCTAAAAGTTTAATTGTTTTTTATTAATTGGTTATTTAATATATTCATATTTTTTTTATTTAGTCATCACTGTCTAATCTCATGTGCGTTACGAGCAGTAGGCAACCCGCCCCCTCACCCCTGTCGCTACCTAAGGCACGACCAACTATTTTTTTTAAGGGATTTTATGACCTGGTAACCGAGACCTTTAAGTCATGTCTCATTTTAATTTATATTCATATTTTTATGAAAAATGATATTATGGAGTGAAATGAAATGAAGACGATTGATTTGAGACATTAATCAACTGGGTTGAAATTAAATGAAATGAAATGAGATGATATGGGATGAAATATAATTTCAATAAAATGGTGGTCATTTACTAAGATTTTTTCAGTGGACTTTTTGGAGGATCCCGAGAAGTTACGTCCAGCGGCTTTGTTTCATTTTACCACATTTGTGCACTTTCACAGATATTAAACAGTTAATAAACCACCATTATTACACATTTAAACCCGAAGAAACACTAAATAGACAAAATAAAACAAATCACACACCTTCACTTCTCGCGTTCCCGCCAAAAAGTCCCGCGACCAACTAGTTTCGCGCGCACTATAGACACATGACACATTATGACCGTGACTTCGTGTTTCCAGGTCCTCAAGGCCTTACGACATTTACATCGTCTGAAGTACGAACGTTCCAAGCGACCTCCAGGGAATGGCGCGACTAAGGAATCTACCACTTCATGATTAGCCAATCGAACCAATATACATAGATGGTTCAGAAATACACTACGCCACCGTGAACCGACAAAACATATTGATTTGTTAAGCCAACTCAATAGACACTGTTGCAAGTTGTTTCGTATTTCGATCGCGCAATGAAAACGTGCGAATTTTGAGGTCATCGACCTTATTCAACCTAGCACAGTGGATGAAACCCACGCTGTATTACATTGCATCATAAAATATAGCAGCAAATACATAACTTTTCTAGTTTTTTTTGTTGTATCTAGGATCACTAGCATCTGCCTTGTTTTCGGGAGCTATCTCTATTCATATTATTGCTGTCTCTCTTTATAATTGTAAATAGAAAAAGACAGCATTCATTTCTATTTTTATAATTTCATCGGTAAACGAACAGTTTCGAAATGTAATATAAAAGAAATAAGTATTTGATTAGCAATCAAGATTTATAATTTGTTTTAAAAAAGAATTGAGTGAATATTGACAATATTGTATAGCTTTAGTATGTAAAATGGTCGAGAGATGGCATTACCTTTTAAAGGAAACAACTTCATGGTAAAACAGAATGAATGCTCAAAGTGACAACTTTCACTGCCTTTCGAATTATTTTCGTTCATTCCATTATTATAAATTTAATACGACCCGTCCATTCGTTTCTAATTTAAAATTAAATAAAACCTAATCAAAGTTATCTGTTCACAATATTTACGGAGAGTGATCAGACAAAAAAAAAGATGGCGGATTCTAGAAAATGATTGCGTGTTGAAGTTTTATCGATAATGTTCATTCTACTTAACTGTGGCACAGAAAATTTGTGGGGATAAATACTTAAATCAAATTTATATTACAAACTGCTCATAATCTGCTATACAGCTCTGTTTTACATACAGCCACGAATTTCAAACTAACATTGTGCCAAAATAAATGTCGCTTCTCTAACAATATGTCTTTTGCTATTTTTATTTTTAATTGTATTTTATAAAATTTGTTATGGACTTCAATAAGTTTTTTCACAATTCATATGTTTCATAATCTGTCAAATACTTGTTTGACAGTTTATTTAAGATGAAAAGAAACGGCACAGGGTTTTTTTTAATAAATAATAAAATCATTAGTTCTTGAGAAAGTTACTTCATTTTGAAGTCCATAATATATTTTTACTGCTTTACGATTGTACGCTTTAGATGTAAATATAATGTTAAGCGTAAGACCTAGCAGTCGAGGCAAGATGTCCGAATGTTCGTAAAATCTATTCACATGAAGTAGACATCCATTGCTTAAGAAAAGAAAAACATGTGTTTCTTACGCAGCCCTGATGTTGGGGCTATTTGGCCATTTGGGTTCAGAAGCAGTGAAACATATTTGTGTCGTCCGACTTTCAAAACAAAAGGATTATGGCACTAATACATCTAGGTGTTTGTTTCATTTATCATCTTTTTATTTAATGTATATTATGAAATATTTTTGTCAATACAGCAATACAATTTGTATAATTACGTAGCAATTGTTTAGGTACGCTTAAATTTAGAAAGAAACTTTGGGAGTGCACAAGGCTCAGTGCCAATTAATAAGAATATATTACCGATTTACCTCATCAGGTGACTGATATTCTTGTATAATTATTTTCTAAATGCATATTTATTAACGGCCTCATTGAAACTTTCTAGGGCCGTTATGAAAATCGTCGGATAATGTTATTCATAATTAAACTGTATTCGAATATTTAATATCATATTTGTAACAGGATGATAAAGCTCCAATAACCCATCACGAATAAGGCTGTATGTATATTATTTTCCCCAACACTTAGGCCAGTCTAGCAATTTCTTCTTTTGCCAAACAAAATAAGTGTTTTTTTTTTAACGCTGGTTTTATTTTGAATTTTATAGATTTTGCGTTGTCTCGTCTAAAAACGATGTTTATAACATTCTTGCCTTGCCTGCTATGTTACTGAGGGTTAAGGGCGAAGGGAACAGTGCAAGATGTGCTCAATTAAGGGTGATTTTTTAATGACGTCATAAATTTAATCGGTACTCGAAGCGTCGACGTGGTAACATCTTAGAACTTACTATATTTATATGTAGTACTGTAGTCGACACTTGGTTGTATTTCTTTTTTATCAACAACCTTTTAAATTAGGCTGTATAATCAGGGATAGGCCTGACAGAAAAAAAAATGTTTTTTCGATATTTGAAATTTTGAAAAATATTTTCTAAAGATTTTTCTACTAACGCTATGAAAAATTACGTGTAAAGTGAAATTTTATGTTTAATTAAACAAATCTTGTAGAATGATCTACATGACCTACAGTAATGAGTACTAAGTGAGAATTTAATTTCAATTGCAATTTTATTAATCAACATAATTAAAATAACTTTATTATTAAGAATAATAATTATCCCATATGATGGTTTGTTATAACATGAATAAATGAAAATATAATTTTATATTCCGTCTTCGATTTTAGTTAGAAAATTCAAATACTATGAAAGAATCGATTTGAAATAAAAATCTAATAATATATTACGGTGCTAAGAGTGGAAAATTCTAATATTGTTTTTAAGGTGAATTAAATAAGACATATTACAAATTTAATGTATGTTCGTAAATAATATACGTACTTTAACATTTAATTTTGTGTTTTATTTGAACAAGAAATTTCCCAGTTCCAAGGACGCTACCTATGTTTATCTAATAGCGGATTAGATTGAAGGCCTAATACATATATTATTAATTTTTAGCGAATTTTTAACGATTGTAGAAAATAGTGATGAGCAAGTTATGAAATCAAATTGATACTTAAATCTCAAGCGTCAGAATGGGTGGTGGCATTATTTTAATTTTATTTTTTATTATTTACATGGGTGGACGAGTTCACGACGCACCTGTAGCTAAGTGGTTACCGGAGCCCATAGACATCAACAACGTAAATGCCGCCACCACCTTGAGACATGTGTTCTAAGTCTCAGTTTTGCAGTACAACGGCTGCCCCACCCTTCGAACCGAAACGCATTACTGCTTTATGGCAGAAATAGGCACCGGTGATACCTACCCGAGCGGACTCACAAGACTTCCTACCACCAGTAAATCGTATAAACAGAGTGTTGGTTCACCACATTATCTCTCACAAACAGCACCCTACGTGACATAATATTATAATGATACCTGCGCCTTTTTACTCAGCCTTCTCTTTACAAATTTATATTTCATTTATATTGTCAATTGTAATCGATTTTAATGGACTAAAGAAATCAATACGACAGTTTTACAGAAGATAAGTTTTCTTTGAATGATTATTGAAAAGAGTAGGTACAGTTAAAAAATTGAGACCCCTAGGAAAAGACATAAAAATGACACATAAATAATAATATGTAATTACTACCTATTATAGTGATTTGACACAAATCGACCATCCTGCTGTCATCGAATTCGTTTTTGACTTTGTAAAATCACTTTAATCCATAGACCTATATAGTAGGGACACGACATATTGTTCTATACGTACAATTGCTTATATAAATAGCACCCATTTTTAAGGCACATACATAAACATATATCTATCTCGTTCTTACTCAGCACTTTAACTCGCAGGAAAACAATGTAACAGTATTTCAGTGCGTACATAAAATGAAACATGAATATACGTAAATATCTCCGTCTCCGTCTAATGAGGCCGAAAATCCGCCATGTTTAGCGCGCCAAATGTCATTGTCACGTCAGTTCGGCCGTCTGTTTTGGGTTGTACATTATTTATTGACTATGATATCGATTTAATATGATTGATTATATAAAATTTCATAATTTATCATGCTTAAAACATACAAAAATAATAATTAAAACGTATTTTATAGGATCTCAAGAAAGTCGATGTCCTAAAACTATTATCTATATGTATTTAAATTCATTATGGAGCCCTCATCCGAAAAATCCATTTTTCGGTCGGAATCTATTGATCATGACACTAATCATAAATACCACTTTAAAATATGTCATCAAAACATATTTAGACATTCTGTTTAGATATTTCGGGAAAAAGGCTACCGACAAAATCTCTTCGGAACTATTTAAATAAAATAGTTTTATTCCGCAGTGAGTAAAACACTATTGTAAATTTGTTAAATATTTAATAATTAAGTGATTTTAGAGAGGAAGTCACAAGGAATGACGTTTGTAATTAATGAATAAATGTTCTGTAGGTGTTTTTTTTTTCACGCGGTCCCTTGATAAGTTTAAAATTTGAATCACTCTCAAGCGAAAGTGATTCAAATGGTGCGGCGCACCTTCCTTGGGGTGCGCTGCGGTAGTATGTTACGGACTTTAGAGTCAGCAAAACAATTAAAATAGATTGTAATAGTCTAAGAAAAACACGTACTCAAAATACGATAACATTTAGCATGCTAGAAATGGGCTGATGGCTTTGAACTACGCCATATCTTTATGTTTTGCGACAAACGACAACTTTATAAAATCAGTGTAGCAACTTTTAAAAATCATCATATCGTTTACTTGGCAAATTCGAAGGACGAACTTGTCTTAGATTTCACCCATCTAAATCATATCATATTTGCACATAACAATATACCTACTTACTTCCCATTAAAGTATAAATTCTACAAATAAATAATACTCAACAATATTTAAAATAAAATGAGCCAAGAACGTTTATCGATAAAACCTGATTACATTGAAATCTTTTGTACAGCACTAAAGCCGCCATGTTTTGTGGCCAGATGACGTCACAGTGGCACGAAATTTTGGTTGACGTTTCATTTCCATAGGTTTCCTACTTCATTGCTTTAATCTCATTTAGCTCAACCGTTGTATTTCAAAACCAAAGACATCTTTTTTGATAATCTGTGGTCGGAGTGAACTGTCAAAACATGTAAAAAAAACGAATGAACTTTACACATTTATTACATACATTTAATCTACAAAATTCGTTAATTTCAAAAGATACAAAGATAATTCGTAGTCACCATAGGAACGTAAAGAAGCATTGTTCATTTTAAATTGTTGTAAAAAAAAATTATACGTAATCTTTGAATGCATTTTCATGCGAGTTTTATGTTGGTTATATATTCAATTTATCGATATTAAAATCGGTACATGAATGTATGCGGGTTTCTTAATATTTCAACAGCGAAACAATGAATATGTGACCTTCCTTGGGAATAAGTCACCATGAAATATATATTTTCTATTAGACACTGACAGACCGTGAACTAATTTTTACAAAGTTTACATGAACTAAGTATATGTATAAGATGAGCTCTTGAAACTTTTATTATATGATCATTTTAAAATGGCCAGTACAAAGATGAGAGACACATAACAGAAATACCTTTTAATAATAACTAGGTAGTGTTTCGCCTGCGTGGACTACATTTTCCATCGCGTTCACTTACCGGTGTTACCACTTTTTATTTGCCCATTATTTTTATTAATAATATATTATATATTTTTATATTAGGTATATTTAGAAAATGTATTAATTTAAGTATTTATATATCGAGCGATGAAAGGCAATTTGGTTTAAGCGACATTTTTGAAATATTACGGGAGAGCCATTTAAAGATCATAATTTTGAAAAAATATCATGAAATAAAAGCTTCTTCAGCTATTTCAATGGTGTAAACATAATTGAAGTTCGATTAAAAAAAATCGGTTGTCTGTAAAGTCGGTTTACTGACGATAGTTGAACGTGACAACGTCATAAGATAATACTGATGGAATGGTTTCATATTTCAAAAGAAAATTTTAATTTTATTTGTTTGATAGATATTTTGTATAGAGAAGGAGGTAAATGGAAATCACTATTGAATTGATCGTGATGCTTCAATTTCTTTCATGACGTCATCAATGTTCAAATTAGACTCGAATTGACTACGGCGTTCCATGATCGCGTCTTTGTTGTCGTCAAATAATTGGAGAAATTTATTGCCAGTTTAGCCACGTGATCGTGGAACGCCTCAGAGCGAGGTAACGCCGCATGAGTCATGTTTTTTCGTGCGTGCAGCCGGCTCCATCGAATTTTAAGACGTTGTCATGTCAAAATCATCGAATTGTTGATGCTAATACTTAATCACAAAGATAAATTTCGCATATTAAGCGAATTGTCGCTTAAGCCTTTCATCCCTCTCTATATATATATTTTATGTAATATCTTTAATAACAATCGTTTGTAGTTTGTGAAATAGTAAAGCATCTATTTTTCTTTAATTACTCAATTAATGCACTTACTACGCTCTTTTCTGTATAACCTTCGGTAGATTGTTAGCCAATGCCTTAGGCAATAAGTCTGCCTATACCTATACAAATATTGTGTATAAAAATAAATAAATATTTTATAATAAGACCAAATATATTTCATAAATTCAAAACTCATTTCCGTTACGTGCCTCGATAATATTTAAATTAACTTTATTAAAATACAACAACATTAAAATCGAAAAAACGTGTCTAACAAATTGTAGTTAGCTAGTTAAACATTTCGTATCTATTAAGCTTAAGACAGAATAAATATTTCTCTATTATTGTTATTATTTACATTTAGAACCTAAGAATGCTAATTATATACATTGTAAGCCCTATTTAGTCTAAGATGCACCTATTTAATATACCTAACTACGATATGAAATAAACAAAGAGGTCAAATTTGTCTTTTGACGTAGGTACTTATACCATTTGGCATCCCATTGCTAAGCTGAAACACTTCTTAGCACATTTTTCTGTTCTAAAAACTAAAAATCTTTAGACTGAGATAAGTCTAAGTGAACACTTTATATCTTATTAAGTCCAGCCGAGAAAAAGTTTTATATCTGACTGACGGAACCCAAAGATAGTCGCCTTCTAGTCACTTGTTTCCAGAATCTCTTCTCAAATTGCTTCTCCTGTAATAACAATTATCGTTAGCGTATTTTCAAAGGCTGTTTTAAAGATTTTTTTCATTTTATTGTGAACGTGAAATACGTCTAAAAGCAGAACTTGTCTTTTTGAAGTGAAACTTCTTTAGGCGCATGCGGGTAAAATTTTTACAGAACGTCACGCAGGTATGCAACGGAAGTGACATCAAACTACTATTGAAATTAAGTACTTGTCAAATGTCAGTAGTAGCAGTTGTATTTTTCCAACTGAAAAGGCAAATGTATCATATCATACGGCCTAATATTTTGTAACTTTTTTGTGAAAAATGTTAATAGGAATTGAAATGAAATGAAAAGAATTTGGAACATTAATCAAATAGCATGAAATTAAATTAGTCAATTCAATTGGCAAAATATTAGTCATTTACAATTTAGAAATTTAAACATAATGTGACTGTCAACACTGAGGTTTGAGATTGACATTTGACAGACTTTTGGCGGGAACATATTATCTTCCTTTTTTCCTTCCTCTAAGTCTCGGAAATCTAAAGTTTTCGATTTGTATAAATATAAGCAAGACTTATAAATTAGTTCGCCAAAAAAGTTTCATTTCTGACATGTGTACTTTGTACGCACGCACTTTTTTTTTATTCGACGTCCAGCTTCCAAAGGATCATTCAGGGATATAGAAAGGATAATTTTGAAGATCGTAAGAATCGTGCAGCATTAGGAGGCTGCGGCGACAGGATGAAAGAATGAAAAGCGCAGTGATGTTCATTAAAAATATATATATATTTTTTTTATCTCGCGAAATTCTAACATTCCAATCGAAAATGGACAGAATAATTTTAACATACAACGAAACAAGAGAGCGTAGTTACAAGCTGGATTTAAACTTTTAACATTTACGCAGATCAATTGTAACGAACTAACTATAATAGAGTTCGTATTCAAAAATTTCACCAATAGGTGGTAAGCTATGAACACTCACAAGAAACATTAAAATAGTTTTACTAAAATTTGTTTTAAAATCTAATAATTTTACTGATTCGAATAACAGTAATGTAAATACTTAAATTTCTAAAACGTTTAAAGGCAATCCAGTTGGCCGTTACAGAAATCCCATTCGTTATGAATTTAATGAAAATTTTCACAATCACTTAGAATTAAGGGGTTACAATTGTTACGTGTTAAATTATTCGATTCTAATTTTTTTTTTATTAATTGCACCTCATGTCGCCAGATAATTAATTAATTAATTTTTTAGAACTCAGAAATTGATTTTAATTTTATCTTTGGTATTAACGTAACCGAATTATTAGATTCGACAGTGTTGCAAGGTTTAAAAAACGTATTAATTTTAAGAGCTGGTAAGTTATCGCCGCTAATTGGGCGGCGCGTAGTAACTCCCTCGCTTCTGTTTAAACCCAGCTGTTTAAGGCTGCCTGTCCACCGGGGGGGAGCGAGGCAGCGGAGCGGAGCAACGGAGAAAGGCGGAGCGGAGTTGCGTACTGTGTCTGTCCATCGGAGCGGAGCGAGAAAATAGTTTAGTATAGGAGTTTAGTACCTACGCGACGAGTCAGTTCACACTGCGGGGCGCCTTGCGACTGCGCCTGCACTCGCTTCCTCGCTCCGTTGCCTCGCTCCGTTATCCCACTCCGCTTACCGGTTTTGTATAAATTTTTAAAATAGTTCGCAACTCCCTGTCTGTCAACTAAAGAGTAGCGGAGATTTTGTGCAATCTTATTGGTTAATATTTCTCCGTTTCTCCGCGCCGCTGCCTCGCTCCGCTCCGGTGGACAGGCAGCCTTTAGGCCGCCGGGAAGCGATGCGCCGATGCGTTCACACATAGCCATTCACAAAGCAAATCTTGTAATATCCGTTGCTGCTCACGTGCGTCCGGCGCGGAGAGAAAGGCCGTCCCACGTCCAACGGCTCGCGGCGCGGGCTATCGGACGACGCGCGGCGCCGGAGGAAACCCATTCTGCTGAAATATCACATATTCTGTACAAGACAAGCCC
Organism: Bombyx mandarina; assembly: GCF_003987935.1. Next base: position 1,620,659 of record NW_021011507.1, on the reverse strand, counting down.
TTCTAATTTGTTTAGCCTTTTATTTATTGACCTTGTAGGCAGACGAGCAAACGACCCGCCTGATGGTGAGTGGTTACCGTCGCCTGTGGACGTCAGCAATGCCAAAAGCAGAGCTGCTGCGAGAGCAAGCTGGTTTTTCTTTATACCGTGGCTTTCTTTGTTACCGCGTTTTTAACGAAATTCAATAAGTGTAATGAAGTCGATATACAAATAAATTATTATAAATTATTATTATTTGGCAACTACCCAATATTACCATTTTTTTTATTTCTGCTGCAAAACCATTCTAGTTTTGATACATAGACATTCTACTTTTGAGATAAGTGATAGAATTCAAATTTAAAATATCTATGTTAAATGGTAATCTCACAGCGCCGAAGTAGTTTATAAATGTATGTATTACATACTGTAAAATTATAATGTGTTATACTAAATAATTTTGTAATGCAATATTTAAGTCCTTGTTTCCCGAAGATTGTGGGTCATATTTAAACCTATTTAATAATGTGTATCATACACATAACGTGTCGCGTAATTCGTTCTAGGTTATATTCGGTAGTAGTAAGTAGTAGTAGTAGTAGTAGTAAGTAGTAGTAGTAGTAGTAGTAGTAGTAGTAGCAGTAAGTAGTAGTAGTAGTAGTAGTAGTAGTAGTAAGTAGTAGTAGTAAACAGTAGTAGTAAGTAGTATTAGTGAGTAGTGGTAGTAAGTAGTATTAGTAAGTAGTATTAGTAAGTAGTAGTAGTAAGTAGTAGTAGTCGGTAGAAGTAAGCTTACATCTTCCCGTTCTGGCATAGAGAGCGCGTCCGCGAACGCATCATCTGAGCTTCCACTCGTGCCAGTTCCTCCATCTCCATTGTTTTCGTTTCGCTTTCTGGATCTGGTAAGGTAATGTTATTAGCCCGTTTTTATTAGCTTAGTAAGTACGTTTATTTGTATGTAACGGAATCTTTGAACATTATTTTCAACGACTTCAAAACATCCCTTGCATACCCATCAAGGTTTGACATGTGAAGCACAATGTCAAATAAATTTTCTACAAAAATTGCTAAATTTTTAATTTCTTAATTGAGTTTTGGCTTTGACGTTGGTGTTTCTTGCTTCGGCATTTATTTATCAGTAGGTATGTTTATTACGAGCTCTTTAATGTTCTCGATAGCGTAAAAGTCAATGAGTTGACTTGAAGGTCTGTGGCGCATTTACGTTGTAGATGTCTATGGGCTCCAGTAACCACTTAACACCAGGTGGGCTGTGGGCTCGTCCACACATCTAAGCAATAAAAAAAAAAAATTTGAATGGAGTAAGAACAGCGCTTTTAACGGCAAACGAAAGCAAACGGTCCAACTTTTACGCTATCGAGAACGTTAAAAAACTCTCACTAAGTACACTGTAGACGTAGGCCGTGGTAAAAAAAATTACTAGTATCCTTCTCCCATAGACACAGACCACTGAGTTTCTCGCCGGATCTTCTCAGTGGGTCGCGATTCCGATCCGGTGGTAGATTCAGCGAAGCACTGCTTTTGCTAGGACTATTGGTTCTTTTTTAATGAGAGTAGACATAAAACCTCTCGCATGGCCACTTATAAAAAAGAAACATAAGAAGCAAAAGTCAAAAATAAAAAAAGAAGACTATCGCCGACCGCACCGCACGCGCTGTACACGCACACGCCGCTTATTTTTTCACAAATATTTTCATGGACTCAAATTAATTCTCTATTATACAAACTCTTACTGACGACCATATTCGTCGTTGCGCGAGTGATATACAAGTTTTATAGACAATAATTTAGAAGAGTGCCGTGTCAAGTCGCCGCCATTACGCGTCGTCCAGCAGTGGCGTCGAATTCTTCAGCCTGGAAGAAGCTAGCGACGGGTTGGCAGGTACGTCTACTCCTCATAGCCTAGCCTCGGCCTTCCCCTCTTTTGTGCATCTTTAGCGATACTCGCCCCCGCAAAACTTTCTTCAAAAATATTGAACCAGCGCACCGCCGTGGTGGAAAATTTGTAAAGAGTTTTTCCCACTAACTATTGTTAGCAAGTTTTCTTAGGTTGAGCCCGTGAGCTCGCCTACCCGTCCGCGCGTAATGTAACAGCTCCTTAGAATAGCAGGGAATAGGTAGGGGAAGAAAGAGTACCCTTCCAGGCATATACAGAACTGCGCGAAGTAGTATGAGGGGCGGTGCGGTGGGGGGGCGCGCGGCACAGAGCCACGGCGTCCGCGCTCGCCACGCGACGCAGCAGCGACTTCTGACACGCCGCGCGAAACGACCAGCGGCCGGACCCGCCACCCTGACACGCAGAATATCATCATATCAATTTACTTACTACACACGCTACTGCCGTGAAGCAGTAATGCGTTTCGGCTTGAAAGGTGGGGCAGCCGTTGAGCAGCCGTACTTGAGACCTTAGAAATTGTATCTAAAGATGGGTGGCGCATTTACGCTGTGGATATCTGTGGGCTCCGGTGGCCACTTGGCACCAAGTGAGCTGTGAGCTGGTCCAGCTATCTAAAAAAAAAAAATATTTTTCGATTGTCATCCATTATTCTGTATTAGCACTGGTAGGCTGTCTTGTCTCGCCTATGTCCAACAGTGGACGTCTATGGGTTGATAAGAAGAGGGACCGTTAATGGATCGGGAGGATCCGTAATGACGTGTTTAGGGCGACGTCGACTGTTTACCATTCGGTCTTAAGGATCGGGTATCAGATTCATCATTTTAAGATATATATGTATCGCGTTTATCCTGCTATGTATTGTTTTCTATAATAATGCAATAGATTTACTCGTGTGCTAAGCAATTTACTGGTGGTGGGAGCTGTTGCGAGTTCACAGGGGTAGATACCACCACCATGCCTATTTCTGCCGTGAACCAGTAATGCGTTTCGGTTTGAAGGGTGGGGCAGCCGTTGTACTGTAACCTTAAAACTCATGTCTCAAGGTTGGTGGCGGCAATTACGTTGTAGATTTCTATGGGATCCGGTAACCACTTATCATCAGGTGGGCCGTGAGCTCATCCACCCACATAAACAATAAAAAAAAGTTTGGCGTATTAAGCGTTACCCAAGATGCCTCCTGTTCTGCCAGCATATCCGTCCCCTGGTCCAGCGCCAACCTCATCTCCGCTCGAGGACTGAGTCGCTCCGGCGTCAGTGGACGTTCCGGTTGTGAAGACACCTCCGGTACTGGTGCTGGCTCCAAAACTAACGATATATTACAAGGATATCATAGAATACCATATCTAGTGTGTATTTGGTATTGTTTTATTATTGTTTTGAGACTTGGTTACGTTTAAGGTTGAACATTTAGGACCTTGTTTAATATCTGGTATAATTTTGCTACTGTCTACACAATAAGAATATCAAAGAGATACCTGACCGCAATTGGCGATCCAATTTGGTACCAATTGAGCCTTTAGAAAACAATTCCAGTATTGGCTTGCCTAATTCCTAAAGACATTGGCAATATTGAATATCATAATCTATTTGGTGTGGATATAGTCGACCGAATGAATGAATGACTGACTGACTGACTGAATGAATGAATGAATGAATGAAAATTCTTTATTTCACAAAAATATTGTACAAAGGCGAACTTAACGCCATGCAGGCTTTCTCGACTGACCTGGTGATTGTTGTGGAAGGGTCGTGGGGTTGTGTATAGTGGTACGGTCGAGTGTGGAAGGGGTGCTGGCTGAGCTGGCTGAGTCCCGGCGTCCTCCAGCAGAGGCAGTGGCACGCACCTCCGCAAACTCTTTTGAAACTGTCCACAGTATGTTAAAGCATTTACATAAGTTAAATTTGATTAAATTTTCTAACAAGCATCAACTCTGATAGACCAAAGGGTGTATGGAAGACGAACGACCCAATATATTAAATATCATTAATTTTAATTGACAAGAAGATCTCTATTTCTTTGACTACTTCTGAATTTTGTTCTGTGGGAAGTATCGCAATAGTGTAGTGAGCTAGTTTGGTCATCATGGATCCGGACCAAGATCGTTGAATAGCGACTAATCGACTCCGACGAAGAGTTCGACGTGCGAATTAGCCCATAGATACCACCCACTGAGTTTCTTGCCGTATATTTTTAATAGGTCGCGATTCCGATCCGGTACTAGTGTTAGCAATTCTCTCAGGTTGAGCCCGTGAGCTCACCTACCGGTCCGCGTGAACTTGGAATAGCCCTTTAAGCTACCAACGATTAGGTGGAAGAAAAAAAATAAAACGACTAATAGACTTATCTGAATACATCATTAGATTTAACTTAACGATTACAATTGACAATGCTTTTTTTTGTTTTCGTTGCAATCTGTATATCCATAGGTACAATAAATAAGTCGACAGTTACAAATCGTTGATAAGTTGACTACTAATAACTCAGTTTGACAAACTTATAAATAAAATTTCTAAGGTGTTGTTAATATTTTGCTTGTTAAAGAGTTTGTTTCAATAATCGCATCAAAGTTTACATGTGCCATAATTACCATATTAAAAATTTTAAGGTACATAACGCGGGTACCCAATGCTCACCAAACATTTTAAGCGCTTGTATCTGAAAATTCTGTTATGATTTAAGTTTTTTTTTTGTTTTATCTGCGCCTCTAAATTTGATACTCGAACGCTTTTATCATCGTACCGCCCGCCATCGGAGTAGAATTCATCCATACTACCTAGATCTACTGAGTTCATCCACAGTGCCTTTCCAAAAATCTTTTTTGCCACGTATCATCCGGCTTTGGAATGAACTCTTATGCAGTGTTTCCTGAGCGTTAGGACTGAGCTTAGTAAAGTTAAAGTTCTTAATCTAGATTTTTTTCAAACACCTACCATATTGTAAGGGCGTCGAAGGCACTTCGTTGGTGGGAGTTCGGTCTGGGCTCAGATCGAACTCGTCCCCACCATGGACCTCCCCTCCAGCAACTGGAGCGGCGTCCGCACCCCCTCCCTCTGCTTCTGTCAAAATTGTAAATCTAAAGTAGATATTCCTTCCGAATTATATTCATATAAAATATTATTCATTATTATGAATATTGTGATGTGTTTATAGATTTGTTTTTAAATAGTATGTGAAGTGTTCATGTTACGGTTAAAGTGATTTTGAGTATCATTAATTATAATTACTTAAGCTTAAGTTTCATTTAGAGCTTCAAATAAATATCCGAGTTATTAAAATAAAGATAATTATGTATATTGGCTGGATTTTGCTTCGAAAACACCTTTGCTACCGGTTTTTTAATAAAATTTTATTGGTTTGTAACTTTTAATACTGCATCTATCACCTTAACAGTAACTTTTTGTTGATAGATAAAAGTCAAGTATAGGGTGCTATGTCTATAAAAACGTGCTGGGAGAAAGGGAAAGTAAGACACGAACTATCATTCTAACAGATTTTGGAATTATTATATCTGTTACTAAAGAGCCTACTAATAAAGAGATAAACGTGTGGAAGAATATACTCATAAAATATAAGGTCGTGGTATCTTCATACATGCATACTACGTGCTTATCTAAATAGTATTTGAATAAATAGTTTCATGTAATAATTGTGTTTGTGGACTGAGCTGTTATTTCTATCGTTCTCACCTATGACTGATTGTCAAGTTGTCCATATTTCTGTCAAAATGTTTAATAGTCAATGTTGTGTGTTTTTGTCAAGAAGGTGTAAATTTAATGAGGAAACCACGAATTATTGAAAGATTTGGAATAGAAAATAGACAGCTTCATTTGAGGAATTGTAGAACGAGTTTAAAGATAAATACACAATTTGTACAGTAAAAGATTGCTGTGACTGTATATGATGAGGTCGTCGAGATAAACTCACCTGACCCGGAAGCAGAGGGTGGCCGGTGCGGCGCGTCGCAACAGACGTCAGCATCGAGGCCACGCCCGCTGCCCTGCGCCAAGCGCCGCACCAGCGGACCAGTCACAATGTGAGATTTAAACTAGCTACGGTCTACGTACGCGAATATAATAATTTGCCAATAACCCCAAATGAAATCTAAAGGTTCCAAAAATTCCTACCAAGGAACTAATTTCGAATTTTGAAAATTTCTCGAATTCTAGCTAAGCTTCGTGGTTGTGGATGGGGACCTATAACTCAAAATACTTTGATCCTATAGCCTAATAACGTCTATTCTGAATCTAATCGTAGTTCATTTAGTAATTAAGTTTATTGAATAAACTCATAATTAGGGGGTCATGCAACACTACATGCATTATCTGTTAACGCTAGATTGTAAAACATGCTTTAGATTCGTTATATTAGATACTTGGACTATCACTGCGGCTCTTATACTATTTACTACACGTACGTAAAATTAAGGATATTCTAACACATTCTGAATACACATCGTTCAATTAGAGTTAGGTATGTAGTGTTGTGTGAAATATAGAGGTATGTAATTATTGCCTATCACAAGTTTAGAGTAGTTTGGAAAATTTCTACTGAACACACTAATATGATATTCACCTGGTCGTCAGAATTGGTGGGGGTAGGTTTATTGTCTTCGCTGCCACTATCTGAGAACTCTTCTTCTAATAGTGGTTCTAGTCTTCTTCTAAAAACATCTCTAAAATCGCAAAAATAATCATTTTTTCGAAGTCTCTTTAAGGTTTAATCAAACATGTTATTTGTTACCAAGCATACCTTGGCAGCAAAGGCCTTAAAGTGGTAGGTCCAGTTATAGTGGGCGCCATCAGAAGTTCATCCATCATTAGCTCTGTATCGTCATCTCCCGCATATGAAGATGACGACTTTGTTGGCGACTGAAAAGGTTAGTAGGTTTCCGCTCAAAGGGTTTTAAGCTATTCTAACTTTTCTACATCAAATCTAAAAAGAAGATTTATATCTTCTTATACTTTATAGTATACGAAGCGAAGAGAAACTCAGCGTGAACTAATATGTAGTATTAGATAGTGATAATAAAAAAAATGAATAAACAATCTTGAATAAAAAAAATTATAAGTAATTTTCGCAAATAAACAATTTTTTTAACTGGTACTACCGAAAGAGTTCCATGATCTGAATCTGGTAGGTTATCAGACAAGTCGCCTGATGAAGGTGTACCCCAAGCTTCTTCGCCGCTAGCACCGCTCCCTTCGCCGGTTTCTCCAGTACCCTCTTCCGTTCCGATTGTCGATTTCCAGTCACTGACCCCGAGACACCTATCAGACATACATTATACATACTGTACGAAAACGGTGTATGTAATTTTTTACGTTGAAACTATTTATTAAAAAAAAAAATTTAGTTAATAAATGTATACTAAAAAGATACTTCTATAGTTTGAAATAATCTATAATATTTTTTTTTTTTCAAATCTAAGTACTACACGCTTAAGATAGATCTATATGTTAAATTTAACACACATAACAAAAAAAACGCCTATTTTTATTATATATTTAAATTTAAAGTATTCCAAAAAGTATTTCCATTTAAAGGATCCTACTTAGTGGTTCTACGTTCTAATTGTCTGAAATCGGTACAGAATAGCAAAATTGCAACAAACGTTAATGCTTTATTTATGTAAAGTTACCTACTTAAATGTTCACTAGTATAGTATTCGTATAACTATCGATAGAGTATAAAAAAACCACATTAAATCATCTATTTAAATATATTTGATACATTATTATTTGACATACTCATCGCTGCGTACTTTTCAACTGGATTATTGTCTTCCACCTAGTTATTAAGAAAATGATTAACAAACTATAAAATTTTGACCAAGATTGAATCAGAAAATGAATTCTTTAATTTTAAACACGGTATGTACTGAAGTTATTATCAACAAAATTGTATATTCAAACACAAAAAGGAATCCTTTTTTTTACAAAGATTGCGGCTTTTTGGATTATATATAATTATATTTTAAGCCATACATACCTTTCCAAGAATGATGGTTGTTTGTGTGCTACAGCAGTATTGGGTACACTTTCGGTATAACTAAATATGTTCATTTTCTCAACTACAAATGAGCCTGCTCTTGCCGTCCAGCCCATTATACCTCCGGCAGCTCCAACTACTGCAATAAAAAACAATTTTACCGAACCAAAAATACAAACAGCCTTATTTTGATATTTTATCTAATCTTTATCTAGCAAATTCTATTACTCTAGCTCTCGAATAGTGGCAGTTGCAATTAACATATTGTGTGTAATGTAAAAATTGTTATTTGTATGTTGGTTGGTTGGTTTATGGTTTAACCAATGACGAATTCATCACGAGTTCTTACATTGCAAACTGTGTTATTAGTAAATAAATAATTATATTATTATATTTTAATATTTAACTTTCTTTATCACCTGTACTATTTGTTTTAATTGCTTCCGGTTCTTGTGCAGTTAATCTAACGTTACCATCATCAGTTTCGTCGGATGGTAATCTCTCAAGGCTAGACATAGTGCCATACCTGAAATCGTTCAAATGCATATCAATAAAATTTAGCCATATATATTTGGGTACTACATTTTATCTTTACCTTTTAAGTGAAACATAAGGTAGATCTTCAGGGATATCTGGGGAGTCCGGCGATTCATCTAAATGGTCATCCTGTGAATATTATCTTTGTTTTATATGCTGTTCATTTTATTAACCATACTACCAAGTTAATTGTGTGTGTTTAACTTACAGTCTTATTAGAAAAATTGAAGTCTGGTGTCGGTGGCACAACAGCTATATTAGGAACTGGTGATTCCGATTTGATCGAGCATAGACTCCCTGGTCTTGAGCTTGGATTATGGCCAGCAGTTACAGAGGATCTATTAAATGGTTCTACTCGCATTAAATGTGCAGTCGGATTGATAGCTGACAGTCCCATTAACATGAGAGGTCCTAGTTCTAAATCTTCATCGGACCCTGCTTCGGATGTGTTCAAGTTAACGTTCGAGTCAGATTTCTCAGTCTTATTAGTTATATCGCCATTCATTTTACTAAGAACTGATGTACCCATTCTTGGAGATCTTCTTAGACCTCTTTCTATTTTGAAATCGATATCTTCTTCATGTATAGAGTCATCATCCAAAAAAACAGATGATGTTTGTAAGCATGATCCAAGGTTTTCTCTTTTGGCAACGATGTTCATTCCTAAAACCTTGTTAAGCACGTTTTCGGCCTTCTGCCTCGTCAATTGGTCTTCTTTGGCAGAAGTCGGCTCCGCGTGATTCGTTGATGCTCTAGTTCTAGTAACTGTAATGTTTTCCACGCATTTTACTTCATTGATGTATTTTTCCTGAGCTATCACGCACTGTACCTGGTTCGCGATATTTGAGTTAGACATTCTTAGATCATTGGAGCTTGAATTAAAAACCATAGAACTACAAGTAGTGTGGCTTGTAGATAAAGGACTGTTTCTACTACTGGACGAAGGACTCGGAGTCCTAAATGAGCCGTCTTTCCTTAGTTCTAATTGACTTTTAGTTTGACTTCTTGAGCGTATGCTTCTATTTAAAATAGGTGAGTCGGTTTTTAATTCATAAGATTTCGATTTGAGCATTCTCTGACTTTGCTCTATAGAATCTATGACTTTCATGGCTGCTTTTGGACCATCCTCTGGACGTAATTTAATAGCACCTTTCCGTTCCAACCCACAAATTATTTTCGGTTTCCGAATACTGTAATTTGCGCTGCATGGACTTCTCGAGCTTTTCGTTGAATTTGAATTTTGTGGCGAAGCTTCCTTTTTTGGTTTAACCGGAATTACGGGGGGCTCTTTCTGGGAAATTAATGGACTGTTCGGTTTTGATAGGCATTTTTTATGGCATTGCCTACAAACTGGAATTGTATCGACTACTACAGGACTAGTTCGAACTGTTATCTGAAAAGGAAAACGCATTTTTTAATAAACGTTACTTTTTGAATATAGTTAATACTTTATAGACCTGCAGGCAGCGGCTTAGTTATGTCCTCGACGTTATTGATGTTCATGTATCTGTGAGCACTCACTGCTAGTTGGGCCGTAGGATCGACTGCTTTCAAAGGCAACAAAAACATTGCTTACTTGGCTACCAGAATTACTACTTTTCGACGGACTTCTATCATTTTCTTTTTTCTCACTCGGAGAAGCTCCTTTACTTTCATGATTAACGACGAGTTCGGCTACTTCAAGTAGATTAAGCTCTTTTGATCTCTTTCTTAACTCTTCTACACTCCATGTCTGTAAATTATAGGCGTGTTGATTCGAGAGCTATTATAGACGGTTCATCATATTACGTTTTGACAGTGACTTATTTACTTCTACATCCGGTTCCGGTGGATCCAGTTCTTCAGTTTCGGGTAACTGCGTCATCCACCTTTGCAGGTGTTGTGAAGAGCCTTTGCTTCTTATACTTCTAGCTACATCCACTGCACTCCCGCCAGCGGCTGTTTGAGTTTCGGCTGAGCTTCGTCGCGTCTAAAACGATGGAGACGAAGTTTAACGATTTGCATGAATTCTTTGCATTGATTATTATTATAGGCTTTTTTGTTATTAAATCGTAACAGGTGATGTGGATATTCGTAAATTATATTTAATAAAATTGAAAAAATCACTTACCGCGTTCGAATAGACATAATTGTTAATGGGAGTGACTGCGACGTTATTTCAAATTAATTATTTCAATGAAAGATGGTAGTCATTTTCAATTAAAATATGTAATTTCTTCGTTAGCGTCGCAAAACTTAATAATCAATAAAAACCTTAATTCACAATTGATAAAATCACTTTATTTACGGATAGTTAAAAATGTACTGAATCGATCTAAACACAAACATTCAACATTAATGAATCCATTCCTAAATTCAGTACTGTTACGTCACACTGAATCAATGAATTAGAAGTAAAATATCGTCTCAAAATTATATATTATATTTTTTCAAATCGTTATAAAGAGTTTCATTAAAAATTACACACAGTCCGAACATCAAAAAAATTGAGCCAAACTATGAAATCGATTTATAAAAATCAGAAATACAACAATCATCCCGAAAATATTATGTAGGTAATGTGAACATTTTGCGATGCTAGCGTCACAAACAATTCTAATATCATCTCGAAATACAACTGCATTTACATTTATTTATCTAAAAACGATTTTACACTAATAAAAAGCATTAAACAAAAATTTTAATTCACATTTCATTAAAACGGCTACCATTTTTCATTTCTTTACATTTATACTAATGGCGATGAGTACTAAATTTAAAAGCGACAGTTGAAATTGCTCTATAGGTCTAAGATGTACTCTACATGATCTCATAGTACGCGAAGCAGATCGCCAAATATCCACATGACCTGTACAAGTACGTACGGACTCCCAATCTCCTGTACGTATTACAACGCCTTTACCGCTAACATCGTTTTCGAACACCCACTAAATATTCAGCTTATAGAAAAAAATATAAGTAAACTTATAACGCATATACATCGAAATGAAAAATTTCGAATTTCATCTTAAGAAAAGGACGGAAGACTTACGAAGCAAAATTGTAACACACTCGAAGAAGTTAATACATACAAATATTTTCTACTGTTGGTACCCTATAGTTACATTTTGACACAGAATCCTATTTAATAAAATATTGGCATGTAATACATGTATTGATTAACACTAAAGCGACTTGTATAATAATACCCCATTGATCATATAGACTCGATTTAAGTTCAAAGATTATAATTTGCTAATTTTTTGTTACATCATAAGTGGGTATCAGACTTATAATTACACATTTAACTACAATAATCAAAATAAGTACTCAGATTTCTTATAATACTGCTAAAGTTCGAAAATATGTCTCTCAAAATGTTTTATTTACCACAACCTTTATCTTGACGATAAGCATTTCTTTAACAATCAAACAAATTTTGATGTCACCACCATCGGCCAGTCTACACAATGAAAGCTTTATGATTTCAGTGCTGCCCGCTGACCTCACTTCCTAAACACCAACTATGCAAAACTAGGAGAACACACCCTTCACGGCTTAAGAGATTAGAACCCCTTTAGGTTTCTATCTGCAATGGTTTTCGTATATCCGGGGGAAGCACGAATCTGCAAGCTCCGGATCTGACTCCGCAGATCAAAGTTCCAGATAAGCGGGCGGTGTCGGCCGTTCCGGTAGAGCCATTTTGGGTAAAAGTGGATCATCAGGGAGAAATATACGTTCCTCAACCGCATGTTTGTACGACGGATCTACATCTAAGTCAGCTAAAGCCAGATCAGCTTCAAACGATTCCCATCTACATGGAGAGCATTCGGAGTAATCCTCTCCCCCATCTGGAGTTAGTTGGGCGCTGGGAGAAGTAGGTCTTTCATCGTTTTTCTCAATGCTTGATGTTGACACAAAGTGAGAGGAAAAAGTCTGAGAATCACCCGGAGATAGATTGGCCGATGGTGTTTCAGGCGTTGGAGTTTTTCTCCAAACTGTACTGAGTGGTCCCCTGCATGGACGAGGAGTAGGAGAATCAGAGCTGGTCCTAACGTCAAAGCTAACCCTGACTTCTTTTTCTGGTCGCTCTTCTACCAACATATTGATATGGGACCTGTATGAGCTGGCCGGTAGAAGAGCAAGACTGGAATGTCTTTGTATGCTGGACGCAGATACCTGACGCAGCTGCGAGTCGAGGGTAGCAAGGGAGAATGTAAGCTGTGGGTCAGGAGAATCCAGCGGTGAGCCCAACGGAGTACCGGACATGGTATGCGCTCGATATCTGAAAGAAATTTTCAAAGGAATACGTTTAATCAACAAAATTTTCCCATGAGTTGTTGGTTGATATTAAAAATATTGATCTTACATCTGCCTTTGTAGTAGGCTTTGCCAAACAGCTTTCAAGTCTATCGATGGTGCTCGAAGAACCAATGTACGTGTTCGACCTGGAGTGCGAGGAGCACACGACACTAATGGCGATTCTCCTCCTACGCGACCCAAGATTAGACGAAACTCCGTTACTGGAATGAAAATGATTAAAAAAAATTAGGCACTTGCTAAGGTAAGGAAAAAATCAATATGGAGGTAACAATGAAAAAAAAAAAAAAGATAATAGGTACGTCCGGTGTATCTAGCGATGTACCGGTGTTCGAATCCCGCAGGCGGGTACCAATTTTTCTAATGAAAATGGACTTCTTAAAAAATGTTCACGATTGACTTCCACGGTGAAGGAATAGCATCGTGTAATAAAAATCAAAACCCGCAAAATTATAATTTGCGTAATTATTGGTTATAGGACCTCTTGTGAGTCCGCACGGGTAGGTACTACCACCCCGCCTATTTTGCCGTGAAGCAGTAATGCATTTCAGTTTTAAGGGAAGGGCAGCCGTTGTAGCTATACTGAGACCTTAGAACTCATGTCTCGAGGTAGGTGGTGGTATTTACGTTGTAAATGTCTATGGGCTAACCACTTAGCACCAGGTGGGCTGTGAGCTCGTCTCGATAGGTATCTTAGCAATGAATAAAAAAGATACACCTCTTCTTATCAGCCCACCACTGCTGGACATAGGCCTCCCCCAAGCCTCGCCACAAATACCGGTCCTGCACTGCCTGCATCCAGCGGATTCCCGCGAATCTCGTTAGATCGTCGGTCCAGCTTGTGGGAGGCCTACCCACGCTACGTCTTCAGGTACGCAGTCACCATTCAAGAGCTTTCTGGCCGTAGGGAATAAAATAGAAAGTTCCTCACCTTTTTTTCTTAGATTAAACTGTGCTTCAGACACGGCCCCCAGAGCGACAGGCTCCTCCGTTACGAACAGCACTCTATCACGCGAGACCGTCGCAAACAGTAGGAGGTCACTAAACAACAGTGCCCAGTATGGTCTGACTGCGCGACCTTCCACCCTAGAGAGCTCGCCTCCAAATATCCACTGACGCCCAGCTGTGCTTAGGACGAATGGCTGTAAAAAATAAGATTGGTATTTAAAACAAGTCAAATTAATCTTTAATCTATAATTATATAAAAACGAATTGCTGTTCGTTAGTCTCGCTAAAGCTCGAAAACGGCTGGACTGATTTGGCTAATTTTGGTCTTGAATTATTTGTGGAAGTCCAGAGAAGGTTTAAAAGTTAGATAAATGAATGAAAATGCTTGCTAAATAACAATTTTGTTTTTCCTTTGATGTGTCGTCCGTAGGACAGATTCCTTTTGTTTATTTTAAGTTTATTTTATACAAAAGTTTAGGTCTTTTATTTATCGATTAAGGCACTACGAAGTCTGCCGGGTCAGCTAGTTTAATTATAAATATGGTTCCCATTTTATAAATCCACAAACAAACATAAATTAGTAGGAGTTGTTGTTACTCACCTTACACCTAGTGAACACGAGTCTGCTTTCTAAATCAGCAACTGACAGCAGGGGCTTCCCATCACCAGCCAGCCCCATCAGCCCGGAGCCAGCGGTGACATCTTGATAGCTACCCTGGAACAGTGAAATATCGTACAGCTTGCTATGAAAGAATATCTCCAAAAGCTCTCCGACAAATTTTTTTGTCTAAACTAGACTTTGAAAGATCCTATATAAGATGAGAAAGTATTTGAAATCATTGCATTAGAAATTTTAATGAAACTAAGTTTTCCTTGTACGGATATTTTTTTGGATATACTACGTCAGCAGCATGTTAAGTATTAATGGATTTTTTTTGCTTAGATGGGTGGACAAGGTCACAGCCCACCTGGTGTTAAGTGGTTACTGGAGCCCATAGACATCTACAACGGTAAATGCGCCACCCACCTTGAGATATAAGTTCTAAGGTCTCAAGTATAGTTACAACGGCTGCCCCACCCTTCAAACCGAAACGCATTACTGTTTCACGGCAGAAATAGGCGGGGTGGTGGTACCTACCCGCGCGGACTCACAAGAGGTCTTATCACCAGTAATAACGCAAATTATAATTTTGTGAGTTTTGATTTTTATTACACGATGTTATTCCTTCACCGTGGAAGTCAATCGTGAACATTTGTTGAGTACGTATTTCATTAGAAAAATTGGTACCCGTCTGAGATTCGAACACCGGTGCATCGCTCAACATGAATGCACCGGACGTCTTATCCTTTAAGCCACGACGACTTCAAATTAAATCAGTTTACCTGTAACTGTTCTACAATCAACTGGAGTTGCTTCTTCTCGAGCTGATCGTAGGGACCAGCGCCGGTGGCAGACGCGGCTGTTCGCATTAACCTCAACAACTCTCTGAACTGTTCTAGAGGCTTGTGAACTAGGGACGTGATGTCTGGTCTTCTACGGGGTATCGGAGGACTGGTGCAGAACCGGGAAAATGCTCCGCTGGGGTCTTTTGATTTCTTCACCTGATGAATAAAGTTACTAATTATTATTCTCAGGGTTTTCAAACCGTTACTTATATGCAAGCCCGACCTCTTCGATGCTTTCTTCGGACTAATCCTATATTGTTATCAAAACACTTCGGTGAATATAAATGTAGGATTGTTAAGAAGAGTATTAAGCGGAGATTAAGAAGAGTATTAAGCGGTAGGCAGCGGCTTGGCTCTGCCCCTAGCATTGCTGAAGTCCATGGGCGACGGTAACCACTCACCATCAGGTGGGCCGTATGCCCGTTTGCCTACAAAGGCAATAAAAAAAAATAAAAAAAAGGAACGTATTAAAAGTATTGAAATGAGTGTGGAACGGAGCGTTAAGATGTGACTGAGAGAAAACGGAAAGAAAGGGAGAACAGAATGACAGAGAAAAAGGAAGATGGCGAAGACGGTTAAAAATGAGCAAGGCGTAATAAAAGTGTTAATTAATTTTTAATTATACCTAGCTGACCCGGCAGACTTTGTAAAAACGGAGACCTTAGAAGGCAGAGTGGTGGCATTTATGTTGTAGATATCTATGGGCTCCGGTGACTAATTAACATCAGGTGGACCATAAGCTCGTCCACACACCCAGGCAATAAAAAAAAACCATAAATAGAATATTTATTGAAAGAAATAAATTGACATACCAACACACAATCGGCCCTCTTCAGTCCAAGGCAGTATTTCTTGTATAAGCTGAGAAATACGGGCGTTTTTTGCAAGTAAACGGCGACCACTGTAGACGTCTGAATCTCACCGTCGTCTTGCACCACTTGATCCAGGATGTCTTCTGAGAGCCGAAATATCTGTAACATGTAATGGATATTTTATCATATTGACGGATTTGCGTGCGAGGTTTGTACTTAGGTTGGCAAAATAAGTGTCTTCATTAGTCGTACTTACTAGTACTACTAGTAAATGCCACTATTAGGATTACACAGCATCATAAGTCTATATTACATGTAACTTATTTGTCTTATTTATTTACTACTAGCTTTTGCCCGCGACTTCGTCCGCGTGGAATAGTTCAGAAATAATGTTTTATTTTAGAACAAATTTGGTTAGCATAAAATACCTTATAGTGAGCCAACCTTAACATATAGATATATGCTGTCATAAACATTTTTTTAGATCTTTTCAAGGGGAACAATTCTCTAATACATTATTTTAGCGAAATTTTAACCGTTTCTGCAGCGCACGCAGCGGAAGCTCTGAAAAGGTAAAAATAATCCCGATTTTGAAACATTCTTTATTGGTGCTCTTGCGTGTGTGGTCTTAGCGTGAGCGTTATACAGCCTTCCTCGATAAATGGGCTATTTAACACTGAAAGAATTTTTCAAATCTGACCAGCAGTTCCTGATATTAGCGCGTTCAAACAAACAAACTCTTCAGCTTTATAATATTAGTATAGATTATTTATTAAGATAGATAGATAATAATAAAAACATTCTCTGGACCACGCAACGGTTATGACATGTTCTTCTGAAGATTGAAGATGAAGATTACTACTACATCTACCTTCTTCTACTACAATCTACCTTCTTCAAATGAAGTGCGAAAAAATTGGTTTTCAGAAGTAGTGGCTTAGTTGTGTCTCTGTTATTGCTCATAATATTCATAAGCGGGAGTGGCCATCGACCATTAAGTTGATAATACGGTCTACCTCCAAAATCAGTAATAACAACACTACCAGAGAAGATTAGGAAATAAATAAAAAAATTGTAAAAAAAAACTAACAAAATCCGCTTTTATAGAAGATCCAACTAAAAAATAGAAAATAAATTTTAATAAATTTGAATTAAAAATTGTGTAAGAAAAAAATATTTTATACTTAATAATTACGCTATTTTACAATAAAATCATTTCTTTTTACACTATTTTTAATTCAAATTTATTAACATTTATTTTCTATTTTTTAGTTGGATTTTATATAAAAGCGTATTTTGTTCGTTTTTTTAAAGTATGATTTATTTTTCATTTTTAGTTCAATTTAAATGTTTTCAATTTTTTTAAATATTGAATTGTCATCGGTCCTTAATGAGTATATCAAATTTCGAGTTAATCCGACGTTTTGAAGGGGGTCAAAATCATCCATACGTCTGAAGCTAATAAAAGCGTAGGTAATAATGATTTATTCTCTTCTCATTAACGGAACTTCCAACATTAGACATTGTATTCCTCACCTCTTCCAAGTTTTGAAATAGCAGCTGGTGGTCGCTCGGTGTGATGAGGTCTGCCCTTTCTGCTAGTGGCGACACGAACCTCACTAGTCCGAACTGGAGGCACGTGGCATAGTGCTGCTCCCTGGCTACCACTGCCAAGAGTGCCCGTTTCCTCCCATCTCTTGACAGTCCTGGGGTCTAAAAATTATACGTCAATGAGATAGGACGTTTTTCTTAGCAAGACGTATTGTAATCTTGCACGTACTCTTTTTTTTGTTTGGAAGGAAGTGTTACTGGTGGTCCAGAGGCCTTTCCAGTTTCACGAGACCTGGACGAGCACGGACTCAGCCAGGAGGTGCACGCATCCTTGTGGGAGGTTCGACCCCCAAAAAAAAGGAGGTGCACGCATTCTGACGACTACCTCGATATATAATTAAGATCACTAAATCGCGTCCAATACCTAATTTTGAGTGATCTTGCATCGCACGCTGTAGTCATTTTTGCAATTCCATTGCTCAGTTTGTATAATAAAAAAATGCTCAGTTACGTATACAAGTAAGTATACAGCTCATATATTGTCTATATTCTTCGGTAGAAGAAATGCCGCGAAGTGTATCTACGGGTTTTAAGCGTGGGACAGCTTTTGATAATACAGTTAGGTATTAAGACTCTTGTCTGTAGGTGTGTAGTGTTATCTGGCTTAAGGGTGTTGGCAACCACTTAATATGAGTTTGGTTGACAGCTCATCTGTCTAATTACAATATTTAAACTTTTTTCCAACAAATTTTAGTCATGTTTTTATTGATCGCTTTATTTCTTAATCTCTACGTGGTTATGTTAAATCTAGTGTTTGTATTTTCAATATATTATTTCCGACATTCTGAATACTTTTCTTGAATATTCTTTGAATCATTTGTATGTTCTGCTTACTACCGTCTATTTTTCTAAAAAAAAGTACCCATTTCGATACTTTTACGTTAAAATGAAAAGTAAATGAAACAACTAAAATAGTTTAAAAAGTAGTTTAAAATTATGTCTACAAGACACAAAAACCGAAGAAAATACTGTTACGCCGGTAAGAGTAACGCCATCTGTTGTCAGATAGCGGAAACACGCATCGTACATTCGATGTGTGTGACTTGTGGAATATTCTCGACGATTCTAGGGATTTCGTCTCGACTATAAAAGCGTTGCAGAGATGGCACGCAGTCAGTTAGTAATCGGATCTACTCGAAGCGAAACAGCGAACTGATCACCTGAAGCGAAACGTAAGAAATGAACTGAGAATTTTAAAGTGCTTGTGAAGTGTTCTAAGTGTTGAATACAGTTTTTAATTTATACTTCGGTGGAATTTTATTTATCCCGAACCCCAGCGCGTAACAATACCATCAGAACAATGTATAATATATTTCTTTAGATTTAGCCATTCTAGTCGTAAAATTTCAATGACGTAGCCCAGAGGCGAGAAAAATTTTGTTGTTCTAGCATCAAATGATCTTAAATTGAGGAGAAATAATATAAAATAATTCCTAGTAGCTTTGTATCTGATTGTGATTTTTACACACCTTTAATACTTTAATCTGTATCTATCTATGCAACGCGATTTCTATTCTATCAGCCCACAGACGTCCACTGCTGGGCATAGGTCTCCCTCAAGTCTCACCACAAAGATCGGTCCTGCGCTGCCTCCATCCAGCGGATCCCCGCGAACCTCAATAGGTCATCGGTCCATCTGGCACTTCGATAAAGCGGCACGACATGAGAATCCTCTCATCGTGGCCGCCGGAAACTACATAGCCGATCCTGCGGCCCAAATGGTAAACAGTCGACGTGGCCCTAAACATGTCATTTCGGTTCCTCACGATCCACTAACGGTGCTTTTAGGTACCTCAAGCACCGGTCATCGTTCTCGTCGAACCCGTCGCTTGTGACGAAGGGCTCGGTGAGTAAATTAACCCACAGACACAGTACACTGAGTTTCTCGTCGGATCTTCTCAGTGGGTCGCGTTTCCAATCCGATGGTAGATTCTGCGAAGCACGGGTCTTGCTAGGGCTAGTGTTAGCAACGTCGTCAGGTTTGAGCTAGAATAACCCCCCAAGTTACTAGAATAGGTAGGAAAAAGAAAAGGTCCGTCTTGTGGAAGGCCTACCCACGCTACGCTACGCTACGTCTCCGGTAAGCGGTCCCAATTCAAGAACTTTCCGGCCCCAACGGCCTCAAGATGTGCCTTATGAGAAGGCTCTAGGTCACTCAAAGAGTAATGGAGAGTCTAAGCTAGGCTAGGCTGGTAGGTCAGCTCCCGGGGCACAGCCTGAGAGTTTGCTAATACTGGCCCTATCAAGAGCAGTGCTTCGTAGAATCTACCACCGGATCGGAATCGCAACCCACCGAGAAGATCCAGTGAGTAACTCAGTGGGTGAGATTTGTATAACGGCTCAAAACCGGTACAAATGATCACATCGCGGCAGAAATATCACTAAAAACACGAAACCGACGTCCTTCTACGATGACTTTGTCTGTAGTGGGCTTATATAAGTGGTGAAGTAATTTGAATACAGATTACTTCGTATATTTTCGTTACAACTGTTTTCGAAGTATGCAGTGTAATAATTAAAAGAAAAGAAAAGAAAAACTCAAACAAAATGAAAAGCAATAAAATTTTATTTGCACTTAAAATTAAAGAACATAAATGGAAAATCAAACAGAAATAAAATAAATTATAACAGGAAACAATTAAATTGTAATTGTCTGACGAAATTAAAATGTAACTAAATGAAAATTAACTTTGCGCGACTTTGTTTTTCTGTGACAGGATTATTTTATTATTCTCAGCTCAATTTTAAATCAATTCCTGTCAAATTGAATATAGAATTCGACAGTCACAGAAAAAAAAGCACGCATAGAACTAAAATTGGAATAATTATTAGAAAAGACAAAGGAAAAATGTAAACAAAAAAATCAATTAGTAAGTTGGTTAATAATAAACGATATACATAGTTTTTTGTCTCTTTCTTATTGTATTTGAAGCTGGCTGTCACCGAAAAAGACATACTGATGTATCTAATAATCCTGTGTTCCCACATTTATTACTACATGATTAACAAAAAATAACAAACACTCAGAGCTTAAACGTAAAGTTCCCCTTTAGACATAAAAGCACCTACTTAGTAGGCTTTTTATGCGTATTGTAATTGCATTATATTATAATACAGGATTTAATTCCTCGTAATTAATTTGCAAACGCTACTCGTATAAAAACTTACAAAATACAAAATTGGAATGTATCATGAAGTATATACATAATAAATAACAAATCATTTAAAATAAAAATAAAATGTACAGTTAACAAAGACGATTAAATAAATAAAAACGCTTGGTAATAAGTTAAAGTCATCATCAAAATGGACGCTTAATTGCTAAATAAAAGAAAAAAAAATAACACATTTACAGCGAACGAAAAAACCGTTCTAAATTCAAAAAGCTTCCGCAACTGAACGGCCCAAAACTAGCACCACTACAAGAAAGAAAAATAATTATTATAAGCCTCGAAATTTCCAAATTCAAACAGATGACTAGTTTCGAAATTCGAACGATGAAACGTCAAACTATGATTCCATTACCGACCTCCTTCGAGAAGGTGACCTGGGGTAGGTGCAGTTTGCGGCGGTCCAGAGACTGGCTGGTCGAAGAGCAGGCGGTTGGGGGTCGCGCGGCCGTGGCGGGTGACGCCAGAGCGTTGCCCCGTGGTGACCGTGGTGGGGGTGGCGGTGTCGACTCTGGCGGGGGTATTGATACTTGGGCTAGCCTCGGTCTAACGCCGACTCCATTAGGCGGTACCCTTCTAAATGTCTCCAATTGGAGTATCTGGCCTGCGGACCTGTTACAAATGCAAATATTAGACAAATAATAATACATACTTCAAACACACAGCGACATTAAGCCAATAACTTAATTACATCTGTTACGGACATTTTTTTTTAAAAGTAAAAAATCTTTACCTTTTGATTAAATGGGTTTGTTTCAACACGCATACAGGTTTTGACTAGAGTTTAAATTAAATATTTAAAATAAGCCATTTATTATAATAACTCAAATATCCGACCACTCACTTCACAAGATTTCTAACTTCCTCTTCAGATGCTGTGACGACGTTCTTCGAGCCAACAAACACAATGTAATCTCCGGCTCTCAGTCCGGCTCTTTCTGCAGAGCCCCCTTGGGCAACCCTCTCGACTCTTGGTGGTCTGGTCCATACTACGGTGAAACCAAAACCACCTGCAGTACCCCTTAGGAGTCTGAAAGAAAAATATTTTGAGACTATAGTAAGACCAATGGATGGATATCCTAATATTATTGGTGTTAGATTTATTTAGGTAGGTTTGGTGGTCTGGTCTATACTACAGTGAAACCAAAGCCACCTGCCGTACCTTGGAGAAGTCTGAAAACATTCGATTTTGAGACCATAGTCAGACCAATGGATGGATATCCTAATATTGGTTATTTATTTAGGTAGGTGTTTTGATTTAAAATAAATTTCTAACTAAAGGATTGATGGTTAATACTAACTTTCTAGTTGTGGTGAACGGGGTTCTGCCATTCCGTTGGGGCCGTCTCGGAGCCGATGGATCATCCGGAGGGTCCAGCTCCAAGTATCGTAGGAAGAGGTGCTCGTCAGCTTCTCTTTGTAGTGCCGCGGCTACCGCTTGGGCCTGACTGGCTGTGGTCGCGGAGGGACCATTTGTAACACCTAAATTAGTTAAACAACAACTAGTTAATATTATTATTGAATAATTTTCGGCAAATGACTTTAGTGTTTTGGGATCGACCTGAATAAATAAAGGTATTTTGTTTATAAGTCAATATTTCACGGAAATCTCAACATAGCTACGCAATCCATCTATTTCTATATTTAGAAATTTCTATCACGTACAGTTGGGCGTAGCACTCGTTAATAAAGAAGAAGGAATTTTATTATACGTGCAAATCGTGACGAACCGTTTTAGAAATCGCCGCCACCACCCTGCCTATTACTGCTGTGAAGCAGCAGCGTTTCGGTTTGAAGGGCAGGGCAGCCGTTGTACTTTAAAAACTGAGACTTTAGAACTACTATCTCAAGGTAGGTGACAGCATTTACATTGTAGATGTCTATGCGCTCCAGTAACCATTTAACATCAGGTGCGTCGTGAGATCGTCCACCCACGTAAGCAATAGATAAAAAAAATTTAAAAAGAACCTTTATCGTTGTGGTTCTCTTTGGTTCCATCGTTGGTGCTGGTCTCAATGTTGTCGGTGGCCATCTTGGGTCGTTCGATTTCAGCTACACGATCGCCGGCTCTCTCATGTGCCAGCGGCGCAGCGTTGAGGCCACGCCCCGCGTTTTGCTGCAGGAAGTAGGTGCCCTTGATGTCGCACTCAATAGCATCTTTCAACTGGAACGAGACACATCCTAGGAACTCGCTCCGGCTGTGGACAAAGAGATGGAAATATCTGTAGAGAGTGCATCTAAAAAGACAGGATAGATGATGAATTGTGATGAAGATGATCACTTTTTTTTTTTGCTTAGATGGATGTGTTAAGTGGTTACTGGAGCCCATAGACATTTACAATGCGCCACCCACCTTGAGATATAAGTTGTAAGGTCTCAAGTATAGTTGCAACGGCTGCCCCACCCTTCAAACCGAAACGCATTACTGCTTCAGGACAGAAATAGGCAGGTTGGTGGTACCTACCCGTGCGGACTCACAAGAGGTCCTACCATCAGTAATCACGTAAATGATAAATGAGTGTAAGTTGAAAATGTTACGTGAATATTGTCGTCTATTAGTGGCTCTGGGTTCTAGTTGATAGAAATTAGTGAAGACATTGTTTCAGAGTCTACAGAAGTCCGAGAACGGGAGGTTTTTAAAGCATCGCTCGAAAGTTAATTCAAATAGGAACAATACCAAACAAATCTAGGACATGACAGTATTCTCTTCACTTATACGAGTTATAAAGCGGATAACATCACACACATGAACAATAGCGTTAGAGAGTTATAGCTTTTTTTCGAATTTTTTTACGAAAGATAAAAATCGTTAATAAAAATTAAAATAGAAATGATGCTTGTATTAAGTAAATTAATACAGTACGAGGAGTAATTAATAACCTTACACCCGTTTTTTATTTGGACAATCGTCTCTCGCTGATTCATTTGCATAATCAAAGTCGTAATTGATATCAAAGCTTTGCATTGTGTTATAGAAACACTCACGTTCATATACGTGCATTAAAAGCTCCTTATTCGCGCCTCCTTCATTTGCGTTTTTAGTATTGTCACGCGGATTAAAAAAAATCGACCTAATTCATATATTTGCGTCTAAAGATTTCTTTATTCGCAGATCTAATCGATACATCGGTAAAAACCGATTTATAAAAAGGATCTCAATAAGTAGGTACGCAACCAAATATCCTTTGTAAACGCGTCGCCAAATTGACTAATAAAAAAAGTAAAATAGATCTTATTAATATTAGTATGTTTTTATTTTGTCACCTAAGAACGTAACCCCTATAATCCCATATATGTAAATTACCTATCCAATTCACGTTTTCTGCATTCGCGGCATATTTGCCGAACATATACCAACCACCCTGCGAATAAAGAGCTTTTACTGTACTTAAACGTCCAATTGGGATCAGAGGGTGACCTACATAAATTTGTAGTACTGAGATCTTGATAAATTATTAATCACCTGTAATCACTTGAAATCGGATCTAAGCTAGTTTACGCGGTATTTTAAGTGGGCGGTATTCCTATAACCTAATTTACGCGGTATTCCTATAACCTAATTGCTTGGATATTTAACTGATTTTTTTTAAATTACTACATTCTTGTGCCCTTTATTAGCCTGGATTAATTATCTTTATTATTTAATCATTAATTTATGTTAATGTGTGTAACGTAAATATGACAATACGAATTTAGTTTCTAGAGTTTACCTCATAAGAATCGATATCACTAAGGCCCGGTATGACAATTTCATAGCAGTAAAATCGAGCGCTGTCAAAAAAGCGTGCTTTTTCGATCGAATAGAAAAAAATACCATAATTTTTTTTATGGCCCATCCATCACCATCGCTCATAGACCTCAGCAGTGCCAGGGGCCAAGCCGCTGCCTACAAAACTTAAACATCAGATAGTTTTGTATTAGATTGGCACGCCCCATCCAGCTTTAATCCAGTACTACTTTAATGCAGTCTACTTGACACTTCTATTTTATTACATATTCAGTTATTATTTAACACGTGAAGTGTGAACTTTGTAGTACCTCTTTTTACGAAAATTGCGCGGACGGTGGAGTATGAAATTTCCCACACTTATAAAGAATACAGAGAAGGAGTGCACAATGTAATTTTTTTTAACTATACATAAAAATACTGTATGTATTTGCCACACACACGCATGCATTCTATTTGTTTATTGTCAAACTTTTCTTATTGCGTATAGTCTCTGGTCAAATTGAGAATAGGGTACATATTGTTTGTCTTTATTAATATTTAGTGTAGTCTTGGCTAAATCTGTGATTATAGAAGTATTATAGTCTTTGACAATACAATCATAATAATGTACATACAAACTTATAATTTCAATTAATTATAGTCGAATTTTGATTACCGGGGGACCACTAGTATTGAGTTAATATCGTTAATATACTAAAATTTTACATGGACGACTAATTGACATGTGTCTAGCGTAAGATTTTTGCTACATGATCAATTTATTTTCTAGTTGATAAGAAGCGTGATAATTGTTTTAGAAATTAAGAAGAAATTCATTTTTTTAAATACGTTTATCAATTTCAATAATCATGTAGTCCAAGTTTATAGAAGCTACTTCAAAACTTGTTTAGCTGTTATAAATAAATGAATTGATACAAAAAAATGAAATAAACGGACTGATACTCATATAATATGAGTCGAAAAGTAAATAGCTGATAATTGAAAGATTTTTAATTTAAGTTTTAATGTGAAACGAATTTAATATAAACTAGAATTTTATCATCATCCAGTAGCCAGTATTATTGTTCAAAATAGGCATGTTTTATTGATGGCTATTTGATAACACCGAGAACTTTTATTCATTTAGTACATCAACCGCCTTTCGTTATTTGAAGAGCAGATTGAAATGCGTCCGACAATATTCACTTAAAACTGTTGTTATGAAACTAATAAATAACTGTAACTATACTGAGACCATAGAACTCATATCTCAAGGTGGGTGGCGGCATTTACGTTGTAGATGTCTATAGGCTTCAGTAACCACTTAAAACCAGGTGGGCTGTGAGCTCGCCCACCTATCTAAGCAATAATAAAAAAAAAACAGTAAAAGTGTCAGTAAAATTCCTTCTTCTAATTTATAACTTTCGGTAAGGCCAGACGTCTTTTAGACATCGGACGTAGGTGTACACGACGCGGATGATTCATCAAGAAAATGGACGCCCTCAATTCATTATGACACCGTGTAGTGACCTACATGCATAATGTGATAGTTTGCAGTTAAGTACCATGGGAACTGGAAACGAACGTTATTTGGATAGATGACTTTTTAAAATCTCAATTTAAACAATGCCATACCGCTTTCTAGCGAAATAGTTGGACTACATCGTAATTGGAAGACCTCAATGAAAATTATTTAAGAAATTTGTTCACCAATGAAATAATCGTAATTGGAAGACCTCAATGAAATTATTTTAAAAATTTGTTCACCAATTAAATAATCGTAATTGGAAGACCTCAATGACAAATTATTTAAGAAATTTGTTCACCAATTAAATAATTTAGCATTCAAAAAAAAATCATGAACAATGTGACTCTTGTTAGCTTTCTTCGTTCACAATTCAATGAAACTATTTGAAAGTAAAAGTTAAGGTGTAACATTACAAATAGTCTTGCGTGTTCTCATTAGCATAGCAACATAAATAACTTCGCCTTAAAGGGAAAGTTCGACCGACCTTGCGCTGGGGTGAAACTGATAATTCCACAACCTCGAAAAAATGGTGCCTGCCAAGTTTTTCAGTTTGCATACTAAATGATAAATTGGTGTTATGCTGTTTCCGTCAAATTAACAATGTTAAGTATTTTGCCCCAGTTTAGCTTTCTTCTGGTTGGTGTTAGATAGCAAATACCAACCAATTATGTTGTGGGTGTGACGGAGGATGCTACGAATACCGTGGACTGCCATGAGAACAGACGAGTCCATTCTAAGGCAGCTAGACATCCGAAAAAGGCTCCCTTCCATCTGCCGGGAACGTGTTATGAGCTTCTTCGGACACATCATGCGGTCTCCCAGACATGAATTAGAGAAGCTCATAATTACGGGTCGCATAGAGGGCAAGCGCGCCGTGGGCAGAACACCAGCCAGATGGTCAGATCTAGCAAGAGAAGCACTCGGTGGTAGTCTGTACCATGCAGTCCATGCCACCCATGATCGGGTGCATTGGAAGTACGTCGCATGTGGTCGCGATCCTCAGTAGTGAGGGAACGATATAGAAGAAGACCAATTATGTTTAAGCTGCTAATATGACAATTATGTTATTACAATTTTTTAAATTCATATAATTATAATAGTCGCTCAATTACTTTATGAAAAAGAACAAAAGTACTGACTTATTTCTAGTGGAACAAAGAAAACGCCAGTCCTTATTGATTTTTAAATTTATTTAATACCGTCGCTACTTCATTGAGCTTGTTAATAATTAATTGCACCAAACTAGACTCAGATTCCATATAGGTGATTTAATGCGTCCTACTCAATCAAATCGCCAGTTAATAGCTTTAATTTCCTCACCGAAATTGGAAGGATATTGATGTAATGTCGATTGGGCTATTTTAATCGGTGATACTGGTCTCGTTTGCGAGCTAATATTTGTTCAAAGTCGTTTTGTAATCGCGAGGACTTTTTTCTCTTCGTCATGTCTGTCAAAGATCCTGTTTTGGTTGCTCCCACATTGTGACCGTATTGAGCAATCGAATTTTGATTCAGACAAAATTGAAGTCTTAGATAGAGTGTTAATATGTACAGTTTTGCTTATAGCCTTCAAAATTAAAGACAAGAATGTGCACAAAACAAAACTTGCCTTTTACGTTTTTTTTTGGTATTTACATCTTTTTTTTTATTGCCCTTGTAGGCAGGCGAGCATACGGCCCACCTGATGGTGAGTGGTTACCGTCATCCGTGGACTTCAGCAATGCCAGGGGCAGAGCCAAGCCGCTGCCTACCGCTTAATACTCTCTAGAAGCCTTTTTTAAAGAAGGACAAGTCATAGCGCTCGGGAAACAGCGTGGAGGAGAGCTCATTCCATAGCCAGATGGTACGTGGCAATAAAACCTAAATAATGAATATGCACATATTTTTTAATAACTAAAGTCATAGTTTAGTACTTTATTGTTATTAAGGAATTAATTGCCTACGTGTGTCAAAACTGTCTTAAGTTTGCAAAGTATATATCTCATCTAAAGATATCTTATCAGAGGGATCATCATCATGACCGTCATCATAGTATTATCGATGGCGCATATACTAGATGCAGTTGAAATACTGCAAGAGCGCTGATATGTGATCAATTAACGAACGGCCCTCCTCTGTATGGAGTCAAAAGGAAGAAGCTGGTATTTGGGAGCCCCCGAGGTGGGAGCAGTACTCCACGCGAGGCCGGACTTGTGCTTTATAAAGCAAAATCTTATGGCCAATGTTCTTCTTTCAATGCACTTGTTTTAATTTAACATCGAGATCATTTATAAAAAAATCCTCCACATGACATTCAACATTAACAAACATCTATAGGTTCGTGCAAGTTC
Organism: Bombyx mandarina; assembly: GCF_003987935.1. The sequence goes on along the minus strand of NW_021011507.1, from coordinate 1,592,386 downwards.
CATCGTTAGGATTCACAGAAGCTTCTAAAGCATGCAAAGAGCCTGTCCGTTAAAGGCTTTTCCTCCGCTGCTATACATTCGGGTGCATATCCATGCTGACTATAGTGACGAGGGGGACACCAATCACTTACTATGGTGGTTGTCACTCCTCGGATAACAGGCTGTTCGCAGTTTCGGTCTCTTTGTCTATAATATCGGCCGGGAGGCTATTTTTCCTGGTCCTTGGCTCCGGGGGGTCCCATTCAGGGAGGCTGTTTTTCCTGGACAGCTGCATGTGGCGGTGGGTGTGCTGGTGGGAGCAGTGCTGTCGAGGCGGGGGGTCCTCGCGACGAGTCTGACTCAGTCCGGCGACGGTTTGGGACACGAACGACATCCCGGACTTAACTTTGATTCGGTCTTACTGGAAAATGTAACTTTTTTATTCAACTTGTAACATGACGCACGTGTTTTTAGTTAAATTTCAAGTTCCTATATCGACCTATAGTTAAAACAGAATACGACTTTTCCATTGTTAATGAAATTGCTTCAATCTTATTTCATTACTTAAGATAATTGATATCGTTAATGATATCTTATTTCTAAGGCACATTGGAGACTTTTAGCATGTCGTGTTCATGTCGCATAAGTAAAATCCAATTACTGTAAATAGGAGCAGTAACGCGACCTTTTAATCGAACAAAAGTACTTTATGTTTAGTACTAAAATATTGGGCGCCAAATTAAATGGAATTGGAGTCGCTAATTGAAAAAAGAACAGAAGAAAATCAGACAATACAGCAAACGCTATTAAAGCAAATTGTTTTCAGAATGCAGCCTTTGAACAAGTTTTAAGGTAACCCTGATTGATATTTTATAGGGGTCCTTATCCTGTCTGTGGGTCCTTCTTTTTATAGAATTTTCAATTAGAGCATTGCAAGGTCATACGGACCCAATATTATCTTAACAATACATCTGACCTTATGATTCTGATTTCAAAGACTCATTAATATTTTCCAAAATTTTGATTTGTAAATCGATGGATTTCTAATAAAAGTATCCTTGGACGTGCGATATAGTTTGCCATTAGTTTCTACTGTAGATAATAATAAAAAATGAACCTTTAGGCCTACAACTTAAGAAGTTATTCAGAATAGAGAGATTTCATTTCAGAAGTTAATACGTGACGTGACGTGACGTACGTTAAGATTATATTACTAAGTCAAAAGTAGCTTTTGGTTGTGTGGTGTCGGTCTAAAATGGCACCGTCCTATCTCCACCCGTAGATATCGGAAAAGGCGACTAAAAGGTTCTCCGAAGAAGAAGCAGCAGTTTTAGAGAAAACTGCTGCAAAAAAAAGTAAAGTACTCAGAGGAGTACTTTACTTTTTTTTACATAGTTGGGTGGACGAGCTCACGGCCCATCTAATGTTACTGGGTTACCGGAGCCCATAGATATTTATAACGTAAATAGTTCTTCTCTCATTACTTATTTATATGGTTGCCGTATTTGAATGCTTTTAGCATTTAGTTTGCTTTTAGTAAAGATTGAGTTTATTTTAGACAGTAAAGACAAAACAAAATGTATGTGAACGTTTGACTCAGCAAAGGACGGTTTTGGGTATGGTTAGCACCAGCGTAATCTGTATTACTGAGAGCGATTTCTCAATTAGGGGCATTATCGAAAAACGAATCTCTAAAATTTGTACACTACCCAATAAAAATACAATTTTAGGGTACTATAAGTTCAGTTTTAGGCCCATTTATTTAGTAACATTTCTCTAACCCAGTGGTCGGCAAACTTATTAGCCAAAGAGCCATATGCAAACTAAAAGGACTTAAAAAAAATTAGAGCCAAATCTGTTTATGTAGTAAACATTTATTATTGTAAATCATAAAATAAATGCTATATTGTATACTGCTTCGATTAATATATATAATAATCGATATCGGTCAGGGGTGCTGATATTAAATTACCGTACATACTATAAACCGGCTTTTTAGTCCACAGCCGGATAATATTAGAGACCGGGCAAGCCCGTAGGATATTTGTGCCAGAGTTTTTTATCACTGGTGGTAGGACCTCTTGGGAGTCCGCACGGGTAGGTACCACCACCCCACCTATTTCCGCCGTGAAGCAGTAATGCGTTTCGGTTCGAAGGGTGGGGTAGCGGTTGTAACTATACTGAGATCTTAGAACTTATATCTCGAGGTGGGTAGCACATTTATGTTGTAGATGTCTATGGGCTCCAGTAACCACTTAACACCAGGTGGGCTGTGAGTTCGTCCATCCATCTTAGCAATAAAAAAAAAGTCACACTCAAGAGTTCAAAGAGCCGCACTTTGCCGACCTCTACTCTAACCTTACCAACTAACTAATATCACTATCGCAAAGCAGATCAATACATTTGAACTTTGAACGTACGTTTTTTAATCAATGCCAGTTTAGAAACTGTAGCATGTAACGTTTAAAAGTGAAACACCAAATTGATGTCGATCACGCGACTTGAAAACGAAGTGCCAGATGTTATCAAACGAAATAAATCAATAGTATAATTTTGGCTCAAAATATACTTTATTACTAGGACCTAAGATTGAAATCCGTTGGTTAGGTTAATATGAAGATAGGTAGGTAAAGATTTGTAAGAGCCTATAAAACTATCTACTGCAAAAGAGGTTTTTATTGCTAACATTGTTGTACAAAGTTGCGACTCGCCTGAATTTAAGGGGCTACCGGAGCCAATGGATATCACATTCAAATCTCAATTGTAGTATAACGGCTATCCTATCTTGAACACAGGGACCTATGACGGCTTCGCGGCAAAATAGGTAGGATTGTGGTACCCGAACAGTAGTCAAGTGAAGATGATAGGAAAGTAGTGGGCAGCTGGTCCCACCCTCCGACTAGACTTGAGTGATTAAACGTTGAACTTTGAAATTTAATGGTGGTAGAACCTGTTGTGAGTCCGCACGGGTAGGAAGCTCGTCCACCCATTTAAGCAATAAAAAAAAGCAATCACGCGTTCTAAACCAAATAGTCGTTTGAAATATAACTGAGACTTCGATCTGATATTACTATCAAATCTTTTCATCGCATAAAGTGTAATTGTTTTCAGTTTAAATACTCACTATTGGAATTAAAGGTATTTCTGTTTTGCAGCGATTCAGGGTACTGAAGTTATTTAGCTGGCGTAGATTAACCAATTATTATAGCTGTAAAGTGAGTGAAAACTGTTGTCGTATTTAAAGAACTGAGTGGGTACGGCAATCATGTTTATCTGGAGCTTTAGTAAGCACTTATCATGAAGTGCTGACTCACTTTCTTTCGACGATACAGCAATTTACAAAAACAGTGACTTGGAGTTATGGATTTCTCTTTTCAATGCATCCCAAGCGAATACAACTTTTGATGCTCTAATCACAAATGAGCTCGAGCATTTTCAAAAGGATAAGTTTGATAGCAGTTACTAACGCTTCTACCCTCGTATGTGACGGCTGGCACGTTGCCAAATCTGTCGCTTTTGAAGTAAACAAGCCTTTTCCTCGTGCTGACCTAAATACATGGAGAGAAAAACCCGTGTGAACCATGCCACGGGTGCAAGCGATGTAGCTACGGAAGGCTGTTTGTCACGTAAAAATTCTAGAACATAATTTAAAATATGGGGTACCTACTACTACTACCTACCTACCTACCTACCTACCTACCTACCTACCTACCTACCTACCTACCTACCTACCTACCTACCTACCTACCTACCTACCTACCTACCTACCTACCTACCACTTAATCATATGGTACTGAATATTAAAATATAAAGTTAGATTTAGGGTCACATTGCCTCAACTTAAGCTTTACGTGTATAGAGCTTTTCGATGTATGTACGAGTAGGTATATTTAGTTGCAGAATTGCATGGATACCTTAGTTACTTTTCCCTTTACTGTTTCTACTGCTTACTTACTGCTTTTCCTTTACTTTCCTCTACTATTTGCTGGTAGCCTAAAGGGTTATTCTAGTTTCTCGTCGAGGGATTAGGTACTATAATCCCGTGAATAGTTGAGAGTCCAAGTTAACAAAAATAAAACTAGATGGCGTTGGTAGTTTAATTAACTAGATGCGTAGTAACGATAAGATACACATCTACTTGTATTTTTAATAACTTGTTACAGTTACATTCTAAATAGTAATATGTAACAAACTTCGCATGATATATTTGTCACTTAAAGACAATGTATACATAGACAATATACTGTTTCTTAACAAAATCTACCATTAAGTACATACATAGTTACACTCTATTAATAACAAATGGCATTAATTGCAGATTAATACTATTTGTTTACTGTATAGTCCATGCATTTTAGTATTTGACTGTACTTTAGAAAGTATGAATACATATAGGATAAGATTTATGTTAACATTAGTTTGTTTTTAAAAAGAACCGTAAGTCAGGAACCCAAGAAAAAGCGATTAAAGCGAAATTGAATTATGGTTTTGTTTATGTTGAGAAAGGTAAGCTTCGAAATCAGTTTATAGTTTCTCGGTATACTCGCGTCGAGAATATGTCGTCTTCTCGCAATAAAACTGTATAATCTCAAAACTTACTAATTTTACAGAAGAGTGCGCACGTCCTTACGGATCCATCAGATCCAATAACCTTCGCATTAGACGCCTTCAGCTCTAACACTAGGAGCAGGCTTAGGGACCTCGGTAACCGTACTCGTCGAGCTCGACAAAGAGTTCGCCGTGCAACCTAACCCATGAATCAGCTCGCTGAGTTTCTCGCCGGATCTTCTCAGCGGGTCGCGATTCCGATCCGGTAGTAGATTCGTTCGTGAAGCAGCTACTCTTGAGCTGTTAGGTCTCCTTCGGAGGCGCTCAGTATCGAATGCGAATCCCACCCCTCCTGGCTGAGCCTTTGCTCGCACACCTGTCCTGGTGAAACTGGAAAGGCCTCCGGGCCACCAGTAATCCTTCAATCATTAAAAAAAAGAAGAGTGTTTCAAAGGTTTATAACATGTGATATTTTTAATATTAATCATCTTTGCAACATTTATATTTTATTTTTTACCAGTTACATTATGTGTCTTTTAAAGTAAGATAAAATTTTGTATTAATTTTGTTAATAGTAAATAAAACATAGGTAAATAAAAAAAAAAACAACACTAAAACTAAACTACGCTCTTTTGACAGTATTTTTGAGAAAAATACTGGTGATACCAAATGATTTTCCGCATATTAACTCAATTTCGAATATTTTTGGAAATTGTACACTTTTAACACCGGTCACTCACATGCGCACGAATACGCAAACCCGCAAGTGTAGGACGACATTTGCAAATGATTATGCAAAGTTTTCGCTACATTCGTGGTTTTCCAAGCTGTGTCGGTTTTTTAACAGACATCAAAGCGCGCGAACCGCGAACCTTCGCGTAGTCTCCCACACATTCGTTTGCCCAGTTGCGCCGACGATTGCGAAGGTAACGGACGTATCGCCATTTTCATATTTTCATAGTTCGTGACGTCTACTGTGTAGCGTATCTTCATCAAAAGAAATTCCATAAAAACAGCATGGCTGTTAATGATGTCTGGGAAAGAATTCAAAACTCTTTTTCTCTTCAATGTTCTATTGATGAATTAAAAAGGAGGAGAAATTCGTGAGACATTCGTAAACAAGTGTAGGAGGAAGCGCAAACGGGTTCGCAAATTGAGTATGCGAACCCATTTGCACAGCTGCTAAGTTTGCGAATGAATGTTTGACGGCCACTCACATGCGCGCAAACATTCGTACAATGTACGAATATTTGCCCGCATGTGAGTGGCCGGCATAATACGAAAAGACGATGTGTCGCGACTTTGCTCGCGGTCCGAGAACCATTTCCATGCATTTATACATGTTTATATCGTAAGAGGCATCAAGTCTGACCCCTCCAATATTAAATGACAATCACGACCACTCTATCAAGAGTGTAAAGATTGAAAATGAAAATATACGTTTAAATATAGTAGATATTATAGAATATCTGATTGTACTAAGCAATTTGGGTTTAGACTTTACGTATCAAGGTTAGCTGCATTCTAATTAATTTCAGGTGAGCACAGTAGAGCATTATAAGAAAAAAATCTTTGATTGTGGACGTATAATTGTCCATTATAAGTCACAGCGGGTTGTGTTAATTGAAACATTACTGATTGTTCGGCGAACACGATTTTTGTTTTTTATGAATGACCAGTAATCGGTGGCTCGGAGGCCTTTCCAGTTTCACCAGGATAGGTAGAGCAAAGGCTCAGCCAGGTGGAGTGGGACAATTTATTCTTTTCTTTTTTTCCTACTTATTCTAATGACCTCGAAGGGTCATACTAGGTTCACTGGGCGAGTAGGTAAGTTTAAAGGCCCCGACCATGTCGCTAACACTAGTCCCAGCAAGAGCAGTGCTTTGCAGAATCTACCACCGGATCGAAATCGGAACCCACTGAAAAGATCCGGCATGAAAGTCAATGAATGGGCTGTGTCTATGGGTTAATTTACTCGCCGGACCTTTCGTTGCATTCGACAAGAACGGTGACCGGTGCTTGTGGTACCTAAAAGCATCGATAGTGGATCGGGAGGATCCGAAATGACGTGCGATTTATTCAAAATATCACATTTCCCTTATGTTTTGAAAAAAAATCAAATTTTATATCGTTTTGGGTCCGGAAATAGCTTTTCATAAAGAAACATTATTGTACAAAAAAATAACGCAATTTCTCGTTTCAAAAAAATCTAAATTCGACTTATTTGTTTTTTTTTTATAGCGTCGATGAAGGACCTCACGGCTCAGCCGATGTTGAGTGGTTACCGAAAGCTATAGAAAAAAATCGGTATGAATACCTCCCCTCTGAGACATGGATCAAAGACTAAATTGTATTTTTCAACAGCTGTCTCACCAAACCGGAATGTGCTTGACTGCCTCACTACAGAATTTCAGAAGTTAATGTTACATGCCATACAAGTTTTTTTGCTGCTTTGGTGGTGGACGAGCTCATGGCCGACCTGATGTTAAGTGGTTACCGGAACCCATAAACATTTACAACGTAAGTGCCGCCACCCACCTTGAGATATGAGTTCTAAGGTCTTCGTCTTTTTACAGTACAACGCCTGCCCCACCCTTAAAACCGAAGCGCATTACTGCTTCACGGCAGAAACAGGCAGGGCGGTACATACCCGTGCAGACTCATAAGACGTCCTACCATCAGTAATTACGAAAATTATAATCCTTCACTGCAGTGGCTGGTAGCCTAAGCTATTCCGACTACTCACAGACCGGTAGGTGGGCTCGTAGCTCAACCTGAGAGAGTAACACTGGCCTTAGCAAGAGCAGTGCTTCGTAGTATCTACCATCGCATCGAAATCGCGACCCACTGAGAAGATCCGGCGAGAGACTTATTGGGTCAAGTATATCCACAAAGTTTCACTTGCAAAGAAATAACATATTGTAGTTTGCAAAGTAGGACCGATGCTAGTGCAAACACGCTTAAGTACTTGTAGTAGCGAAGCTGTTTTTTATTTGTGTGGTTAGTGACGTCACGGTCCATTGATGGCTGAGGGTAATGGGCAAACGTCAGAACAGGGGCGAGGCGTGACCCGGCACACCTCCGTTCCACCACAAACAGGTAATGTAATGACTATTAAATGTAACGCTTTTGTTATGATTTCAAAGAATATAATGGTTTAGATATTTTATGATAACATTCGGTTGCTATGTAATTGCAATACCATTAACTTAATTTAGATCAAGTTCTTTGCAGCATCTGAAGATAGCACCGTGAAATAAACTTGTAGTTCAAGTGCAGAACTAACTCCACTCTCACAATTTCTCTAATTTCCTAGTTGGTATCTATCTCTACGTCATGATATTTCTGTTACATTCATTTCGTGATATTGCTATGACGTTGGGATAAATTGTGTTAATCGGAAATATATCGTAATTTTCACACTTTTCTTTTATGTAGTTTGGCAGACGAGGTGAGGACCTAATGTGGACCGAATGGTAAACAGTCGACGTCACCCTAAACACGTCGTTACGGATTCTTCCGATCCATTAAGGGTGCTTTTAGGTAGCACAAGCACCGGTCACCGTCCTTGCCGAACCCTCGAGGGCTCGGCGAGTAAATTAACCTACAGCCTACTGAGTTTCTCGCCGGATCTTCTCAGTGGATCGCGTTTCCAATCTGGTTGGTAGATTATGCGAAGCACTGCTCTTGCTAGGGCCATTGTTAGCAACACCTCCGATTTCGGTCCCGAGAGCTTACCTACACGCTAGGGTAACGATGATATAGCCTCTCAATGTTATCAGCATAGGTAGAGAAAAAAAAGAGGACGTAACTGGTGTTAAATTGTTAGGAGTCACAGTCGAAGTCTTAATCTTATCCTGATTACAGCTGTTGTCTCTCCAAACTGGAACGCATACTGCTTCTCCACAGAAAGATCTTATAAATCAGTTTGGTTTAGAAATATTATAATATTACTCGTCACATAATCTGAATTCAGGAATACGAATCACCAATCTAATATAACAACATCACGCGCGTGTACTTTAGTCCACGAATGTTAAAATCTACAAAGTCTTTGAATTTTCTTAGAAAAAGGCATACAAATTTGTGAGGCGTTCCGCAAATCCAATAAATCTACAAACGTGTTAAGCCGCTGTTCCAGATAAGATTCACGATTTAGCCACAATTACCTCGTGCCCGTGACGAATGGAATCCATAAAAGTAATTCCGAAAGGGGAATACGTTGTAAGCAGACGCTGTGTTTGTTCAAAAGGCGTCCCGTGTTTGTTGGAGCATCAGGATCGTATAGGAATCTTCGACTTTGTTAAAACTGTTTGGATTCGCGGCAGGTAAAATGTGGTTTAGTAACATTTTATGGATTTGTTTTTGTTGTTTTTTGTTTCATGGCAGAGAAGGCAAAACTGATGCGCCGTAAGCGACATAAAAAATAAAAATTGCCTAACTTTTAGCTCCACGTGGACAAATGTCACATTACGTATACGGTGCTATAAAGTCATTGCAATTTTTTGTCAACACTGAACTTAATATAAGAAAATACATTTTTTAATAGTTATTAGTGAGACGAAAGAGATGTTTGCTTTTACAGATGAAGTTTAAAGTTGTAGTTTAAATATTATTTAATTTTTATTTCTATAGTCTCTCTAGCAGAAGTATATAAGAATTATATAATAAGATGTTGAATTTTTCAAAGTTTCTCATGAAAAATGACATAATTTGCATATGTGACGTTATCGGACCGTATGTGCGATATGTATTTATAAATTGTTTCAGACTTTAAATTACGTATTAAAATGTAATCAGGATATTTTGAAATCAATCGCAATACTTAGCGCAAATTTTTGCGCGACAGAGATATGGGTGAAAAAGCTCACGGTTTCCCTGGTGTTAAATAGTTACAGGAGTCGATGAACATCGGCAACGTAAATGGGCGGCGTTTACTTGAAAACACGAGTTCGAAGTTTCAAAACGACGGCTCATCCCATCCTTCAAATCTGAACGCATAACTGCTATGTGGCAGAAGTAGACAGAGCGTTGGCGCCTATTGAGGACTCACAGGACGCCCCACCACGAATAAGGACACAGTCTTAGAATGCGAACGGCGTTCTCGTTGTTGTGAACCTCTTTGTTATTTTGATAACTAATGTAGTTTTTTTATATACTTCACTTTTTTTTTTTTGACGTTTTGTCTTCATTACCCATTTCTTTCTGTTTTCTTAATTTTCTGTTTTTATTAAAAAATAATCATTCTCAACTTGTTTCATCGTTTATCATTTTACAGAGATTTGTTTAGTTTGTTCATTTCACTCGTTATAGTAGCCGTTAAAAAAATTAAGGGTACAATAAAATAATAAGAAATGTTGAAAGTGAGCAACCCTATCGCGAAGGGATGCCAATTGAAAATAATTACGTAAAAACCTAGAGGCGGAGTTTTAAAGGCACCTTTAAAATAGCTCTCCGCGTCTCATTTACGCATTTACGTAACGAGTTTAGTTGAATTCTTGTGAAAGATTTATAAGTTACCGCGTGATTCTCATAGCTGCTTTATTAAAAACTAAGCACTAAAGCCTTGTTCGGACTAGGCGAGTATTTTAGCCGAGTACCGAGTAATTTAGTGGCTAAACTACTCGCTACTCGCCCGAAAAAATATAACAAAATGGATTGACTTGACTAACGTATTTACTAACCTAGTCGACTAAATTTTTGGTGCTCAAACACATTTAGCTACTAAATTACTCGGTACTCGACTAAAATACTCGCTTAGTCCGAACAAGGCTGAAGCTATCTATTGCTTAGTCCTTTCTAAAAGTCACCTTCTGACAACACCACGTCATAGAAGCAGGATGGACATTCTAAAAATTTTCTCTTGAAATACGCCGATGCTGTCTGTTCATATTGAACAGTGGAATAGGTACCATCACCCTATTTGTTTCGCAAAAGAGACGTGAGTTTCTGTTTGAAGTTTGATTACAAGCATCATACAATTTAGGCTTCGACGTTATATCTCAATGTGCATGGTGTTGCTTATGGGTTCCGGCAAACTCTTGATAGCTTATCTGCTCATCTACACCGATAGAAACATACTTGGGATCGAATTGGTGGTTGGATTTACGTGCGTCTGGTTTGGGTTTTTAAGGGCACCCTATTAGCCCTATTAGGGGCTAGATACTGTAACATCCGTGAGGTGTAATCCTAGATGATCTTATCATGAGGTCTGTATAATAGAAATTACTTTTGGGGTCGTCAGCATAAAAGTGGTATAACCCACATGTTTTTATATTCGTGCTTATATATTGCAATTTATTTAAAACATAATAAATTTTGATGCAAAACCGGTTTATCCCTAGTTTCACACATAAATAACAGATTGTAAATATTATTTTTGCGCGAATTGTTTTTGGCTAGGAAGCCATGTAAAAGTAAATTCATACCTCATTATCGCGATACTAACTATGGTAAACTTAGGTCATCCGGTCACCGTCCTCGTCGAACCCGTCGCCTGCGACGAAGGGCTCGACGAGCGAACTAACCCACAGACACAGTTCTCACCACTGACCCACTGAGTTTCTCGCCGGATGTTCTCAGTGGGTCGCGTTTCCGATCCGGTGGTAGATTCTGCGAAGCACTGCTCTTGCAGTGTTAGCAACACTCCGGCTTGAGCCCCGTAAGCTCACCTACACATTAGGGTGAAGCTGAAATAGCCTCTCAAGGCTATCAGGTAGGAAAAAAAATTAGGTCACTTTTACGCTGACGGCCTCATTTAGTTTTAATTTTCCTATTTCCGTTACGTGTCCAATGCGTAATGCCTCGTATATATACTCGCCGAGTACAGGCGAATAGGCTCGAATACGAACGAGCATCTAAATGACTTATTCGGGTGTAATCGGCTATACAACGAATACTCGTCACTCTCTGCGCTGAGTCGTTCTTTTGGCACGACTCAAAGGGTTATTGGTCTGTATTCGTGCGACGTGTTTACATATTCGAATTCGTGTGGCTCGTGGATATGGTCATAAGCGTTTTATTATCCGCGGTGGTTGCACGAATTTTTCAAGCAGCTTCGAAAAAGCTAGCTTGCGCCATAAAAAGAGAAACACGTCATCTTGTCTTGCTTTTATATTTATAAGTTGATACACATTAAAACGAAATAAATTCGAAGCAGCGAGTGGTGCGTGCTCCGTATTTAAAACTAGCGACCCGCCCTCGCTTCGCTTCGGAAACATTAAATTTTATTATTGACTAGCGACCCGCCCTCGCTTCGCTTCGGAAACATTAAAACATACATGAAACCAAAAAAAAAAAATAAAAAAAAAATAAAAAAAGTAGCCTATGTTCATCAGGGACAATGTCGGCTTCTAATGGAAAAAGAATTTTTCAAATCGGTCCAGTAGTTTCGGAGCCTATTCGAAACAAACAAACAAACAAATCTTTCCTCTTTATAATATTATAGTACAGATAGCTGAGTTCCGCGATGTTACCCGCGGCTATTGTCGTACCGCGGGTGACGCCGCGGGGTGAAGCTAGTCGAAAAAACTAGCCTAAGCTACTCCTTATATCATGAACTACCTATCAGTGAAAGTCTCGTCAAAATCGGTCCAGACATTCCAGAGATTAGCCAGAACAAACAAAAATTGTAAAAAATGTTATTTTGGTGTATATACCGTATATATATTCATATGCATGTAGTAAAAAGCGGTTATTTCAATATTACAAACCGACACTCCAATTTTATTTATATGTATAGATAGATTACAACATTGAATGTATAAACGAATCTATACGTGGTCGTATCCGTGCGATTATTCAGCGAATCGTTCGCCGATAATCTAAATGAGGCATTAGATTGACGTCGTCACGGATGAGCGATTTATCCAGCGAAATGGTACTATAATACTAACTAATTTTTATAAAAACATATTTTTATTGAATGTAAATGGCAATGTGGATGGGAGGCAGCGATTTTTTTGTGTATGAATTTATCTGAATCCAGTATAAATAAGAATTAATTAGATATTACTAGGTATTTCGCGTTAAAAATAATGTTCTACGAATTATTCAGTCCTCGTACATCTACTAGAACGATCGAAATTGGTTGCTCCAAACCGAAACGTAATTTTAGGTAATAACAAAGAAACATGTTATTTGTATGGGAAACGTATTTGGTACACGACACGTTTGTACTCTTGACCTAAATTAATTATTAACGGAATAAAGTTCCTCGGTGTCGAGTCGACTACAAATGAGCTGAACTGCTATGAGTTTTCATTGCATAACATTTCGAGCGCCCTAGAGGTGTGTTTTACGAACGTGAGGTGCGGGCAGAGCTGGTCCATTTCCATTATATACATAACCAGCGACCCGCCCTCGCTTCGCTTCGGAAACTGTAATTTATTATTGATTTCTCCACTATTTAATGGATGTTATTATACATATAAACCTTCCTCTTCAATCACTCTTACTATTAAAAAAAAACCGCATCAAAATCCGTTGCGTAGTTTTAAAGATTTAAGCATATATAGGGACATACAGATATAGGGACAGAGAAAGCGACTTTATAGTATAAACTATGTAGTGATATTTTAGTTGAACGAGTTCTTCATACGTGCCGTTTTCATTAAAATTAAGTTAATATACGAAATATTTATGATCAAACTACAAAAACTATATACCCGAAAATGTAACTGAGTACAAAACGATCTAACCGACAAATTGAATATTTTTATTTTCCCCTTTCAATTAGACGATGCTCTTGATTTTGTTTGATCTTAACAGTTTTAATTACAGGAATTAGTAAATATTTTTAAATTTTATTCTTGGAAGTTTTTTCTAAGTAGGAATGAATTAATAACGCCTGATGCCTAATGGATTGTGGAGTGAATTGAGAATGATTACTAATTACAAAGATTGATAAAAGGGTGCGTGTTACCTCCCGAGTACGTATTTGTCTGCGTAGCTTGAACATTTAAGTTCAAAAGCTATTTCAAGACTTAGCCGAGATGCTAATACCTTATTAATAGTGGATCTTTTATGTCATTCAACTTTGAAACTGATCATTGCAAACAAGCGTCATAAATAAAGTTGATGATCCATAATCAAGGTGTAGTTTAGAATAGTTATTGATTTCCCGGTGATCAAAATAAAATTTGTCCTTTAAATTAAAGCAAATTGACAACATAACAACAAATAAACCCGAAAAAGCTATGTCTTACCAAAATTACACAGGAAAGATGAATATCCATATACAGATGAGGATCACAAGAATCACAACGGCACAGCGATCTCACGCCACTTATATATTCAATGCGTATCGACAGGTTGTGACTGCGGTCCACACCAGGCCTGGTGCGGGCTAGCAACGCAACTGGCTGGGTGAAGTCCGAGCCCAGAATCGATAGGCGTGCGCATGCGCGATGGACACTCCGTGACGCCACAGCTATATCTTATGTATGAGACGACGGGAAAGCCAAAGACGAATCCCGCGATGTTCGCAGGCTATGAATTTTGAAAATTTCATCTCGTCGAGTTGGGGGTCTATAGCTGATTGGATTGCAGTTTGGTCTTTGGTTAAAATCTTGTATTCTGAGGCTTTTTGTCTTCTCTACAACAAATCTTCAGAGCTACTTAGTAAGTTAGATTTCATTTTTGTCGTTAAAAAAAGAAATGTCTCATTTTCCATCACGTTTCTTGCGATTACCAGCGAGATTCTTCAGTGGGTGTCATTTTGACGGCATCGGAATTTAACGCATATCTCGGAGAAACGAAAGCCTATAAGATTATTGTCATGCTGCGACATTCTCTTGGAGCGTGAAGCGCGAATAATGAAGATATATTAACACTTCAACGTGATATATCTTTTCGAACCAAGTTTATTTAACGAAGTTATTTCTGAAGTTCAGTTCTTTTAGATTTTTCTATTGCTTTTAAAGTACTTTGGTAGATAGATTTTAACATTGGCCTTTACATTCTGGATTGTAATCTTGTTTTATTTAATTTATTAGCTTTTACACGCGGCTTTATTCAGGTCAAAGTAGAGGAAAAAAAATCCCAGGGAACATTATTTTTTATGGATAAAAGGAAACACGTGTCCTTTTCAATTTCCCAAACAATATTTCCGCAAAATTTCATGATGATTAGCTAAGTGAAAATCCAACAAACAAAGTCATTTTTGCGATGCTAATATTGGGTACCTAAGGTTTGGTCTTATAATATATCTTAATGATTATTTTCTCGTGCCTGCTTGAATGTAAGAATAAATATACAAATAAATCTCTTTATATTTATCACTTACCGGTATTTCTTGTCTCTGTGCCAAACTGAGATGTGAAGCAGCTGGTGCTCGTATACTGCGGTGGGCAGCGGCAGCCTCAGGTGCCTTTGGAATTCGGGCTCTCGCTTCCCGTAAAGAACTGACGTTCTTTGGAAGATCGACCTTTGTGAAGGCAGGCTCTGGTTCTCCGGTACGCCACTGATAACCACCTGAATTTAAGATGAGAATATTTGTATGAGCTAGCATTCGTCTAACGATCGAAATTGGACTATAAACATTGATACCTAAAGACTTAAATTCATTGTATCACGTTTTATCTCAATAGATTTGTTGTATTAATTATAGTATAGTCAACTATAGTCCAGTTCAAGTAGTATTTTTATTAATTGATCATAGAAACATAGGAGATAATGGAACTTGACTGTTTTATCTTTCGCTATCTACACATTTACAAATTCTGTTTCATATCTAATTGTTCCAATACAAGGGTTGCTTACATCTTTAGAGCGGATTTTTCAATTGTAAGGTTAAATAATAAGTAGTAATAAATACATACAATAATAAAATATATTGCAGCCCGATTACAATTTGCTTATTTTATGTATATTTGTTGAGCAATCATACCGTATGTGGGGTATTGGACATCTTACCTTCGCATACGCGTTGATCTCATCTGTCTTTCCAGCAGGCCTCTGCAGATCCCTGCATCTTATTACTGAAATAATAATAACTTAATAAAAATCTATTCGGTTCGAATGTAACATTGAATAAGATGAGCTATAACAAAATTGATAGTCACCACTCACCGTGCACATCGATAACGTCATTTCTCGTGACGATCTCTAAATCTATAGTTCCTTTGGGAGCTTGGAAGCGGTCGCTGCTTCGCTCTAAGCGGTTGCTAGCCACGCTTCTTCTCTTTTCATCACTACTGCTAATACTGTACTCTTCTGGGGAAAAGGTCAGACAGCGTCTTATAGACTTATGCTCAATGATAGGTGTATTAGCATTTGTCGAAATCAGTTCTTCGTCCACTTTACATGTTTTGTGCGCTCTCTCCTCGCTTAGTACTTTACTGGGTCGCTTTAGGTTCGGAACTGGAGTGATGGGACTTGGGATACCACTCTCAAGGGTCAAACCGAACAGTTCCTGTGAATGTCTATTTAGATTTTGTTGGTGCATCATAAGGCTACTGTGTGATACGTTGGATCTAAGAGAGTGACTTTCATGAACGATTCCTAGCGGGACGGCTAAAGGAGAGGTTAAGGGCTCACACATAGATATATCTGGGAGTACTGTTGCTGGACTGGGTATTCCAATCTCTAATGTAAGTATGGTTTGCTTCTGTTCCGGAAGTTGTGGCTTCAAAAGGCTTTCGTTGCTGACGGTAGATTTTTTGCGGCGAATGCATTTTTGTCGCTTTAATTTTAGAGTTTTATTTTCGGACGTTGAATACAAATCTGGAGTTGATTCAGATAACGTTGTTTTTAAGTTTTGTCTACACACTGACATGTGCATTGACTGTGTTCTGGTCAGTGATCTATTTTCATCGGCCGTTATATTCAAAGATCTTCTCCGAATTATATTTTCAGGAGTTTTTACCTCCCTTTCATGATAACCTTCACCATCGTCTAATATAAAACATCCAACGGGTAAATTTTTTAGCAATTTTTCATTGACTACTTGCACCGGTTTCTTTTTCTTTGCCGGAGTGGCTTTAGGTGATATTGAATTTTCTCTTGATAGATTCACATATTTGGCTTCTTTGATCAAATTAGCTTTATTCTCTGCTTGAGGGTTAACGAATAAAACTTTGACGAGCTCGATCTGAGGAATTTCCTCTTTTATCATTTGACAGTCCGATGGAGAGGTTTTGAGAATTTTACGTTTTGATTTAACAATCTTTGTGCTTTTAATAATATCCTCTATCATTTTGTCAAGCGTAACGTCGCCCATTTGAGTTGTAGACACAGTAGATTGAGTTCCATTTACAGTTGATTCAGTCCGGCTGGTAGCCAAGTCTTTGCTAAAAATAAATTTATTTTCCATTTCGGTCGACGATTCCTCGTCTCTCAAAGGAATGGTGAATGGATTTTCTACTTTAGGGAAATATTCTGTGACGTCATCGTTATATGGAAGTCTCTGTGATATGCTGCGAGTGCTTATAGTGCTGAATCTCAGAGCTGCTAATTTTGTAGCTAGTGGTGTGATAGATACAGGTGAACACGCATCTCTGACTAGCGTATGGACATCTTTTTTATCAACGGAGGGCGACTTGAACGAACTTTCAAAATCGTTTGATTTCTTCCTCGTTCTTTTCAGGGGTCTAATACTTGCGATTCCGTCGTTTTTGTTAAAATATAGCGGATTATTCATGAAAATGTGATGACCAAATATCGGTAACGTGGTTCTTTCTATTTGCGATTTTTTTATGGTTATTGGTTTTTCTACACAGTTGAGAATGAAATCTTTATCATATTCTATTTCGACTATACCTTCGTTAATAGGTTTGGTTGTGCATACATTATTGTTATTAATATTATTATTAATTAGCTGCTTTTTATGTATGGAGTTATTTGAGTCATTTGTCAGAGCGTTAACTCTATAACTCAGTTCATGCAATGAAGGCTCAGAAGAACTGTGCGTTAATTTCGAGAAATCTCTCGAATTTCTCTCAAATGGGTTGATACTTCTTTCGGATTTGTAAGTTATGCTGTCTCTTTTGAAAGAGTCATTAGTACTGCCCATTTCTAGTTTCCTTTTCTTAGCTTCTCTCACTCGTCTACTATAAGTTGAAGGTGTAACAGAAATATCATCCTTTGAACTACCGAGAAACGGTTTTCTTCTGTCGAAGCTCTTTACCGGAGTTCCAGATGTAGGAGTGATGTTACTAACATCTTTCAGAGCCAATCCTTCAGATTTTTGGATGAAACCTTCTTTGTAAAAGTTAGGAGTGCTACCGATGTAGTTCACGTTCTCTTTGTCGATTGTTTTAAAGGTTTTTCTGGTTGTATTGGAATTTAAAGACCTTCTTTGATATCGGCTAGGTTTTTTACTTTTCTTATAGGCTTGGCCGTCAAAGGATTTTCTATTGTGATTGGTAAATTCATTGTTGCAGTTACCGGACGGTTCATTTTCAGATTCACTGCTGCCACGGCTCTCTTGGTTTTTCTTACCGTATACTGTCCATTTGAGCATTGTGTATCTGAAACAATAGAATTAAAGGAAATAAGAAGAAGAATCGTTCATTAAAAATATGACGGACTAGCTTTTTCCCACGACTCCGTCCGCGTGGAATAGCTACGAAAATATTTTTTAATTGTAGAATGTTAAGGAGCTATTTAAGCCCTTATTTTGAAACATTCTTTATTGGTTCTCCACTTGTATTGGTCTTACCGTGATGTTATATAGCTTTCCTCAATAAATGGGCTCTTTAACACTGAGATAATTATTCGAACCAGTAGTTTCTGAGATTAGCGCGTTCAAACAAACAAACTCTTCAGCTTTATAATATTAGTATAGATGCTTTTTTTATTTTATTTTGTATCAATGAAAAGAAAAGCTACTACAATTCTGCAGTGTTTCTACATACTTCGGTCGCAAGGCTATAAGGTATTTCGCTTAATAAATGCTATATATAAGATAATAACATCACCACATAACTTCATGACACAAATACTTTGGCCACAGAACGGGCCGCAGCATCGGGGTATTTTCTGGTTGTATCAATTAAATCTCGTGTTTACTCAGGAACCATACTATCCACACCAGAGACAGATCTAGGTCGAGCCAATGGTGGTTCTGCGATCGACGTTTCCTGATGGGAAGATGTATCGGTGGATTCCACTCTCCTACCACAAGAAGACAGGGTGAAATGTGGACCATAAACTTGTCGTAAAGACTCAATAAATGCGATCCAGATATTTGAAAGTACGTTCCATTGAAATCCATTTATATCGAATATTGTGTAAATGTGTAAAGATTTCTATACCGCCTTGACATTATAAATTGGCTAGAGTTGATACGTGAACTGGTTTTTTGGTCTGTCGTTTGCAAAATGTGTTACATAAAACAAATTGATAGTAGTTTTATGAGTCATCATATAATTCGTACAATATATTGTAAGTTCTCATACAATCACTCGTCAGTGACCATGAATACTATAAATTATTTGAAACATCGTCAATGAAATACGTCAGATTAAACCGTAACATTATTTTTAATTCTATCTATGACTTGGGAGAACTGAAGAAAATACTTGTACATACTCGTAGTCATCATAATATATCTATACTAATATTATAAAGCTGAAGAGTTTGTTTGTTTGAACGCGCTAATCTCAGGAACTACTGGTCCGATTTGAAAAATTCTTTCAGTGTTAGATAGCTCATTTATCGAGGAAGGCTATATAACATCAAGCTAAGACCAATACAAGCGTAGCACCAATAAAGAATGTTTCAAAATCGGGTTTTTCCCTTTTGAGAGCTTCCGCTGCGTGCACTGCAGAAACGGTTAAAGTTTCGCTAAAATAATGTATGACAGAATTATTCTCTTTTAAAATATCTAAAAAAAAGTCCGCGACAGCATATGTCTATATGTTAAGGTTGGCTCATTATAACGTTTTTTATGCTCACCAAATTTGTTCTAAAATAAAGCATTATTTGCGGACGAAGTCGCGGGCAAAAGCTAGTTTTAAAATAAAACAGAAAACGTATTTTCTTTTTCACCTTATCCCACTATTTGGGGTCAGAGCAGCATCTATTCTTTTTCCATTCAAACCTCGTCACCTCTGCACTCACATCGTTCTCTCACATATCAACACAAAACATACACAAAAGTAGATAGGTATTTGTCGGTGTTAGGTCTGTCGGATGATGTAAAACTCCCAACCTTATCACTTGTGGCTTAAAGACAGTCTGTTGTGCGGTATGAGGTCAAGCGTTATCGTGTAGGAGCAGCATGGACAAGAGATTAACCACGACTGTCCGAAGATTCGCTTCGCCATCATTATGTCCAGTTCTTTACAGCACAAGTCCGCAGTAACGTTGCTGCCATTTGGTAAGAAGCTGTGATTTAATTATACCGGGACTATACCACCAAGCAACCTTGACTTTTTAAGCGTAACTCTTTTTGTTTGCTTTAATATAATAATAATAATTACATTTATTTACTCCATAATACAAATGCAAACAAATTTTCAATTAGTATGACATAAAAAATCTAATTCTAAACAATATTACAATATACTATACTAACACAGTGGAGATAAAAAGGCCGCGGCTCAGCTTTGTGATAGCTGAAACTATCGCTGTTATTCTGCCGCTGTCTGTAATCTTAATCTATAAACTTAAATCTAATAACCCTTTAAATATTTAAATAATCTAATATCCTTTGTTGTTTATTGTTAGTCGATACGTATTGCACTTAGCCCTACGTACGTCAGCACACCGTGTGTCTATACATCACCTAGCTCTTCTAAGTGTTAGAAAATCAGCGTCAGAAAATCCTAAATATTTATAAAAATTAGGCGATCCAAGTCGCCTTGAGTAATTCAGACTACGTCTCATGAGGCGACTAATACTCGTTGTATTTGCGCTACTCCGTATATCTTTTCAGTATTGGTCCTATACGTTGGCAGGGCTTGGAAGAATCAAGCGGAACAGCCGCCATCAAACAATCTAGTAGATTATCTCTGCTTAGAACGTGAGGCAGAAAGTAAGATACATAATACGAAAATTTTCATAACAACACAATGCCTCAAATTGATTCAACTAAAGGCTACCGTACGATACGAATTACAAAACGCGCGATTACATTTCGGTTACGGTACTGGCAATAACTCATATTTCCCGCTGTACCAAATTGACTGTGTAATTAGAAGCGGACTATTCAGCCGGCTCGCGATGAACTCACGCTGTTCCAAAACCAGTGAACTCACAATAGGACCCCGAAGAAATTCGCGCTACAACACCGCAGAAACGGGGCGGATCGTCTGCTAGTATTGAATAAATGGTCATTGAATTTAAGATTTCTCTCTGGGGTCCGCGAATAATGGAAAAAAATATATAATTCAATAGAGGATTTCGGTAACAGCCATCTTTTTGAAATCTAGAATCGAAGGGATCCTGACCCGTCTTCGGGGCGTGCTTTGACATACTGGATGGAACGAAACACGTTTTGCTTATTCGAATTTTTTAAAATTTGAATTCTTTTTTTTTTTCTGGATCTCACTATCGGTCAGGGAAATTCGATCTTGCGCTTCAGAGATAAGGTCGAATAACTGCCATAAGAGATTCGGTGACAGTCTCGTATCGAATTGATATTATCTTGAGCGGATGTTTTATCTTTGTCACAATACGATTTCGATGTATCCCGCGAACCAGTTGCGAGATTTGTAACTGTAAGTTTTCAATCGAATTAAATGTAGAGTATTAAATTTAAAAAAAAAAGGAACCTGATCAATTGTAAGACACATTCATCTTAAATCATAAATTGAATTTAAATGTTGTAGTGTTACGGTCGAACTTCGAATGTTGGAGGCGGACACTTGTGATTTAGATTAGTTTTATTCAGATTGCCTCTTTTTTTGTGTAGCTTTGTTATCGACACATTGTTAAGAAAAATGTAATCAAATTAATACAAAATAAAACACGGAAGTTCTTCATTATCAACAAAGAGAGACGAAAGAAAAAAAAAACAATCGGGTTTTACTTTAAATTTATAGAAATGATGATTTACGCTATGTAGTCTGTTTGGGAGATTTAATTTTAAAGTGTTCCTAACTTAACCAACGTCAAGTTGTCTTCGTGAACAGATCCCTGTGCTTAGTGCGAGTTTTTTAACGTTCTCGATATCGTAAAAGTTAGCCCAATTTTGTATGCAGTTGGAACAGCGCCCCTAGCGACAAACGTAGGCAAACGATCCAAATCAAATAAGAGCTAACTTTTACGCTATCGAGAACGTTAAAAAACTCGCACTAAGCACACCGGTCATCGTTCTCGCCGAACCCGTCGCTTGCGACGAAGGGCTTGACGAGTAAATTAACCCACAGACACAGCCCACTGAGTTTCTCGCCGGATCTTCTCAGTGGGTGGGTATTCGTGCTATTCGTGCTATTTATAATATGCACCCGAGGGAATCCTTGAGGGACAAGTTTAAGGAAATTAAAATTCTAACTTTAGCGTCCCAATACATTTTTGAAAATCTATTGTACGTGTGTAAAAACATTAAGGATTCCTCAGAGTCTGCGATTTGTACAATGTGAACACTACAAACATAGGCTTGCGTTGCCGGCGGCTCGAATTAAGAAAATGAGCAACTCTTTTAGGGGGCTGGGTGTACAACTTTTCAACAAGATCCCACTAAACGTTCAATTACTACCTGTTCATAGATTTAAGAAAACTGTCAAGGAACGTTTGTGCAACAAGGCATATTATAAAGTTAAGGATTATTTACTAGATGGCACTACGTGGGAATGAGGCGTTCGGCCTTTTAATTTTTCATTATTTTTAAAAAAAAATTAATTGTTTTTTTGACTTGTTTTTTCCTTTATTGTAAATATTTTTATTTATTTAAAAAAAAGAAAACATTTGACAAAAAACAAAAAAAAAAAGCCCCCTGAGTTTGTTTCGCCGGTTCTTCTCAGGACTGTGGCTTTTTTTGGAACCGGTGGTAGAGTTAACATTGTTATTTGTATTTTGACATCCAACAAGTGTGTCATAGTGACATCTAAGTTGAAATAAATGATTTTGAATTTGAATTGAATTTGAATTTGGGTCGTGTTTCCGATCCGGTGGTAGATTCTGCGAAGCACGGCTCTTGCTAGGGTTCGTGTTAGCAACGTCGTCAGGTTTGAGCCCCGTGAGCTCACCTACTAGTTAAGGTTACGCTGAAATAGCTTCTCAAGGCTATCAGCATAGGTAGGAAAACAAAAGTGAACAGAAAACAAGCCAAATAAAAACTTAAGTTGTCTTATACCATAAATTCTACATATCGACGCTTGAAAGGCAAACGTGACTAAGCGACAATGCGTGAACTTTACAGTAGACTACTTTAAAGTTGAAATACCTGAAAAAAATTCTATCTTAACAAATCTAGCTGAAGGATTGAAATGGATTTAATAGACCTAGAAATATATTTTTTTTGCGCATCGAATATGGTTATTACCAATAATTTATGTACAAAGCAGTTATTGTCGCTTAGTCACATTTGCCTTTCAAGCGTCGATATATCAAATGGCAAATGTACCATAAAACGCTGTATATTTTTCATTTTATTCCCTAGAATGTTTAGCGCGTTCCGACCAAATGCTGGTGCGGCGGTTACCCGACAGGTGGTGCGGTTATGAATTATTCAGATAAAAATTCGCTGCGTGCCAGTAGTGCGGGTTATATGGGGAATTAATATTGCATTAAAAGTTGAAATTCCGTGGTATTCATGAATATGTTATGCTCGAACTTTACGCCACAGAAACTCATATGCACTTGAAAATTTAATTTACATTATTTCAACATGAATGTGGTGATAAACTAATCATAAACTTAATTGTTGCTTATATAATTTATTTTATTTGATACTAGCTTTTGCCCGCGACTTCGTCCGCGTGGAATAGTTTACAAAAAAATGCTTTATTTTAGAACAAATTTGGTTAGCATAAAAAACGTTATAGTGAGCCAACCTTAACATATAGGCATATGCTGTCGCGACCTTTTTTTTAGATCTTTTAAAGGGGAACAACTCTGTCATACATTATTTTAGCGAAACTTTTACCGTTTCTGCAGCACACGCAGCGGAAGCACTCAAAAGGTAAAAATAATCCCGATTTTCAAATATTCTTTATTGGTGCTCCGCTTGTATTGGTCTTAGCTTGATGTTATATAGCCTATAGCCTTCCTCAATAAATAGGCTATCTAACACTGAAAGAATTTTTCAAATAAGATCAGTAGTTCCTGAGATTAACGCGTTCAAACAAACAAACTCTTCAGCTTTATAATATTAGTATAGATTTAAAAATTAATTACCTAACACTTTTATTACGCCTTGCTCATTTTTTAACCGTCTACGCCATCTTCCTTTTCTCTGTCATTCTGTCTGTCAATATCTTCTCGCTTTCTTTCCGTTTTCTCTCACTCACATCTTAACAATCCGTTCCACACCCTTTTCATACGTTCCGTTCTTACCAATCCTACAATAATGTGCACATTACAAATCTGTTGATTATTCTAAATCAGTACATAAAATATAATTAGAATAAACAGGTTGGTATTACTGAGCAAAGATTTATTAGGCCCTTAAGTTATGTGACGCACATTTTCAAACCCACGCGATTTATTCGTTCGCATACTCATTGACTGCATGACTTTTGATCAAAAGGAAATTTTAATTTTAAAACAGTCTAAGAAGTTTGTTAAATGATTAATTATTAACATTACAAAATTATAAACTTCTTACTGGTGGTAGGACCTCGCGTGAGTCCGCACGGGTAGGTACCACCGCCCCGCCTATTTTTGCCGTGAGGCAGTAATGCGTTTCGGTTTGAAGGGTGGGGCAGCCGTTGTAACTATACCGAGACCTTAGAACTCATGTCTCAGGGTGGGTGGCGGCATTTGCGTTGTAGATGTCTATGGGCTCCAGTAACCTCTTAACACCAGGTGGGCTGTGAGCTCGTCCACTTATCTAAGCAATAAAAAAAATATAAACACAAATGGCCATTGAATGCTGTGTTTGTTTTGATAATGACATTAGTAGCAGTTTTTATTGTGTCACACTATTGACCTACATGAAATTAGGTTATCAAATAATTATGAATTACAATCGTCAACAATTAACTATAACGACAGTAACGTATAATTTTATTCATAGAATACATGTGTCGGTAGCCACAGTGGTTAGTTAGGAGCGCGACATACTGCAATATAATATTTATGGGCGCATTATCAGTTTAATCTTTGGCCATATGGTACGCGGCGAGCGACTAGACCAACGTATAAAGTACAAACTTACTTGTAAATTTTCCATGCTATATATTAGAATTAATATTTTATTTATAGCTAGCTGACCCGGCAGAGTTCATAGTGGTTTAATCGATAAATAAAATAGCTAAACTTTTGTATAAAATAAACTTAAAACAAACAAAAGGAATCCGTCCGACGGGGGACACATCAAAGGAAAAAGAAAATTGTTATTTTTATTTAATTCCGAGCATTTTTATATTTATATATCCTTTTAAACCTTCTCCGGACTTCCATAAATAATTCAAGACCAAAATCAGCCAAATCGGCCCAGCCGTTCTCGAGTTTTAGCGAGACTAACGAACAGCAATTCATTTTTATGTATATAGATTATTAGCTGGCCCGGCAAACGTTGTTTTGCCATATAAATTAGTTCTAGGAAAGATAAATAACCTAGATACCGACTGCACCGCCATCTGCCGGGCTGATTTGTAAATCTAAGCTCTCGAATCCACCTGAAGGTACACAGAAAATTTCATTAAAATCGGTCCAGCCGTTTGTTTAGAAGTTCGGTGACAAACAGACGCACGGAAGAAATATATAGGTATATAAAGATTGATATTTTTGCAGCGGCTTAGCTCTGGCATTGCTGATGTCCATGGGCGACGGTAACCACTCACCAACAGGTGGGCCGTGTGCTCGTCTGCCTGTTAGGGCAGTAAAAACAAAACAAAAAATGCTTTATTGTTGGGTTGCGTGCTGTGAGTATATCCCGAATGTCTGAGAAAAGTTTCGCCACGGCAGTATTGGAATTATGTCCTCTTGTATAAAAAATGCTGGTATAACAAAATAAATCGTGAGTTATCAGAAATAAAATACTACTCGATACTAAATCAATTTAGTATCATTCGTGAAAAGGATGCAAATTATTTTCTATGACGTCATCCCCAGTGTGAGATAGCGAGATACTCTCACTCTTTCTGAAACTTAAAAACATTGTTCTTATCGTTAAGTATTTTATAATTAATTTTAGGGTACCGCACGCCTAGACGCGAAAGGCTATATATAGCGTTCCAGTTTGAAAGGTAGGGAAATTATTATTGTTTTTAATGTAACATAGAATACACGCTTCAAACTAGGCGGCGGTATTGACGTTGTTGATGTCTATGGGCTCCACGAACCACCGTAACGTGGTAACTATGTGGCCCGTGAGATCTTTTACGCGTCTATGCACTTAAAAAAAAAAACTTTTCTGTGTTCTAGAAATGTCTCGATAAATGTCAATGCTCGGTATCAAATGTTGCGGTTTCCGAAAATAGGGTGAGCATAATGACCAAGAAATACACAATAATAAAAACAATTGAATTATTTAATTGATATTTACAGACATATTTTATTGACCGTGAAATTGTGGTTTTTTGTAATGACCTGGAAATCTTGTGAACGAGTCACCCCGAAACCAGAAATTGGTTTCATTAATTGTAATAGCATTGCAAATTATTCTCTTATCTGCTCTTGGATCTTAGATAAACGTATCAATGTCTAAAGATGTGTAATCTTTGTGAATAATATAATTATTTGCGAATGTATGTCGGAACAGCGGTGGGTACTGTCGCAATCTACCAGATTACAAAAAAAAGACTTCAAATGCTTTGTGCCCTTCTCACTGGTATGCAAAATTGAAATCCCGACAATTTGACTTTTGTATTAACATTGCGACGATTGGATTGGTCTCCAAGATTCTTAATTAGCTAAATTAAATGAAACGAAATTTTGTTTTTTTATTTAAATAGACGGGTAAACGAAGCAAAGGGCTGCTTGCATAATTATTAACATCACACTGAATGTCGCCACCCACCTCTTCGAGAAAAGGGTTTGAATCTTAACTGTATGATGACTGTTCCAACCCTTCAAACCAGAAGTCATGACTGCCTCGCGGCAGAAATAAGCGGGTGATTGGGTAAAATATAAAAAAAAATGTTTTTTTATTTTATTTTTATTTTTTATTACATAGACGGGTGGACGAACTCACAGCCTTCCTGGCGTTAAGTGGTTACCGGAGCCCATAGACATTTACAACGTAAATGCCACCACTCATCTTGAGATATGAGTTCTAAGGTCTCAGTATAGTTACAACGGCTGCCTCCAACCTTCAAATTAAAACGCATTACTGCTTCACAGCAGAAATAGGCGGGGCCCGTGCGGACTCACAAGACGTCCTACCACCACCACTTCAGTTTTTGTTACACATTATTTTAACTTCATCGTGGAAGTTATTGGAGAACATAATTGTTAAGTGCGTATTTCGTAGGAGAAAAATTGTGCCTGCATACACGATGTGGAGGCTAGTATCATCGTATCGCTTAATAAGGCCTTTACGCTTACGATTGCTTTAGATTCAACAACAAATTAAAAAAAAAATTTTTTTACCTGTAATTTTACCATAGTACTTTCTGTCGTGGACATAATCAAAACTACTTATATGAACGTCGGTCAGTTGTCCGTCACCACGGAAACTTTAAAGTATTAGAAATAATACAATGACGTCAGAAAATGCGACCTTAAATCGTAGAATCAGTTCGAATAATAACATCAAGGAAACAGAGTATAATATAATATGCTGTATTCGTTATTATGAAACACAAACATTAGTACAGTTAACAATATAGTATTATATAATATTCAGTTGTATATAGATTCATCATTATCCTGCCCTTCTCCCAGTCAACTGGGGTCGGCGTAACATGTTTTCTCCTTCCATACTCTTCTATCATATACCATTTCTTCGCTCACTCCCCTCTTACTCATATCGTCTTTCACACAATCTATCCATTTCTTCTTAGGTCTACCTCTTCCTCTATATCCTTCCACATTCATTGTTAACACTCTCTTACCAACCTCATTTTCGTTTCGTCTCATCACATGTCCATACCATCCCAAACGCGCACTCCTCAGCTTCTCTGTCACAGGTGCCACTTTCAGACTTCCTCTAACATATTCATTCCGTATTCTATCCATTCTCGTTACTCCACACATCCATCGCAACATTCGCATCTCTGCTGCATGCAATAGCCTTTCATCCGCGTTTCATCCGCCTTTCATCAGTTGTATATAGATTTTTTATTTTATTTTTATTGCCTTTGTAGGCAGACGGGCATACGGCCCACCTGATGGTGAGTGGTTACCGTCGCCCATGGACTTCAGCAATGCCAGGGGCAGAGCCAAGCCGCTGCCTACCGCTTAATACTCTCCACAAGCCTCGTTTGAAGAAGGACATGTCATAGCGCTCGGGAAACACCGTGGAGGGGAGCTCATTCCNTTTTTATTTTATTTTTATTGCCTTTGTAGGCAGACGGGCATACGGCCCACCTGATGGTGAGTGGTTACCGTCGCCCATGGACTTCAGCAATGCCAGGGGCAGAGCCAAGCCGCTGCCTACCGCTTAATACTCTCCACAAGCCTCGTTTGAAGAAGGACATGTCATAGCGCTCGGGAAACACCGTGGAGGGGAGCTCATTCCATAGATTATAAAATAATAATAATAACTGCCAGTATGTACCGAAATCATTATTCTAATAAATCATAACCGTTGAAAATCGTACACCGCTCAGATAGATCGGTCGTTATGAAAATTTCACGTTCTCATTTCAAACAATATGACAATGGTCTCTCAGAATTCGAACTATCTTTTTTTTCTATTTCGAATAATAAATGGCAAAGGAACAAGAATACACAGCCAACTTAACGATAACGTAAGGGGATGTTTTATGTGAGTTCCAAGTTTTTTTTTCTTTGCCATAAAATGTTTTAGTTACGTCCTTTTTACGTCTTTATAGCCAAGAGATGAAGTTCACTGGTCGTTAAAATGACGTGTTACGATGTAGGTACATAACTATCACCTTTTATTGAGTGTAGGGCAGTTAGGTTTCTTTATGAACTGTACTATTAGTATTAAGTTGACTTTTATGTGCTTGCCCAGTGTCTTTTGACTACGGTCTCAATTATTGTATGACGAAACTTTTTTTTTTAATTGTGAGGTACATTGGTCTGAGTAATGCATTAAGCTACTATATCTTTTTATATAATATATTTCTTCTGTGCGTGTGTTTGTCACTGGACTCCTCCTAAACGGCTGGACCGATTTTAATGATTTTTTTTGTATGCGTTTTGTATCCAGGGTGGCACTCTGGATGGTTTAGATTCACAAAACAGCCCGGCAGAGGGCGCTGCCGTCAGTATCTAGGTTATTTATCTTTCCTCGAAATAATTTAAATTACAAAACAACGTTTTCCGGGTCAACTAGTAGATGTATAAATGTATAAATGCTTACAAATTAGATCGTACTTCAAGTCAAGTTAAGATGAAAACTGTTAATGTTGTAATTTTATTCTTTTTGATCGACTTCAAAAAAGGAGGAGGTTCTCAATTTGATTGTATTTTTTTTATGTTTGCGAATCACCTTCAAATTTGTCATGTCTGGCTGATCAAAACTTAATGTAAGGTAAAGATATCAAAACTGCTCCGAACTATTTTAAACTATGCTTGTACCGATACTGACAGGACTACTTTAAGTATGTTTATTGATTGGTTTGTGGAAGAAAGAAAGAGATAGATAGATATAGGTGCTTACCACTCATTCCAACCGCTACAATTTCGCTAAAAAAAATGTTGCAAACGAAGAAGTTTCAGGCTACCCGGGGGTAATCATTAAATTCTTGGATCTGAGCCACTTTTACTCTCGCTTTCGATATAATATTATTATGAATATCTCTATAATTATATAAAAATGAATTGCTGTTCGTTAGTCTCGCTAAAACTCGAGAACGGCTGAAACGATTTTGCTAATTTTGGTCTTGAATTATTCGTGGAAGTCCAGAGAAGGTTTAAAAGGTGAATAAATATGAAAATGCTCGGAATTATATAAAAACAAACAATTTTGTTTTTCCTTCGATGTGACCCCCGTCGGGCGGATTCCTTTTGTTTGTTTTAAGTTTATTTTATACAAAAGTTTAGGTATTTTATTTATCGATTGAGGCACTACGAAGTCTGCCGGGTCAGCTAGTAATATATAATTATTTTAAAGGTAAATTGAACACACGTGCTGTACTCTAGTCGATTTAATTTCTAGATCAAACTAGAAACTAGCCGTCAACTATGACTAAGTATTTTCTTCGTACAAATAAAACATGTAATCGATACAATACCCTTGTGTTACGTTATAAATTATTGCACAATGACATAATCAAGAACTTACCCTCGACGTCTCATCGTAAAACGTTCCCACCACTCACAAATGTATTGTTGACTTGATTTAATACCGAAAAAAAACTTTCGAAAACTGGATCGGATATTGGACACGACAACTTCTCAAATGCCGTTCACTGGTGCGTTATTCGTAGAAATTTAGAGTCGATAATCCCTTGCCGAGATTAAATCATAATTTTGTATATATACAGGGTGATCCTTTCGCAAGCTTCCTTGTCTGTGACAACGGTAAGACACCGCTCTAGTTTGTGCAAGAATCGATATTATTACCACTGCAATTGTTAAGTTAACAATGCCTTCAATTTCGGGTAGGCAGTAGTTAGTCTACATCTGTCGTTCAGTAGTGTATGGAACTGTGCCCTTATTTTCATCACAATTAATAAAGGGTGTTCGAAGTTTAACGATTATTTTTGTGGATGAATTATCGCACTCGAGTTTTATGCCAATCACTTAATCTAGATATTAAAACCTCTTCTGCATATCTGAGTGTGGTAGTCATATTCTAGAAGTGTCTTTCTCATCATGCAATGCATGCAATTTAGGCAAACGATTATCTAGACAGAAGTTATAGTTTACACAAACATAAGTCTCAATATACACAAACATAAGTCGCAGGCGAAATCTTTATAATTGATTTCTTTAGCAATTTAAATATTCAGATTTGGAATTGTAGTTATTTTAATCTTGTTTTAGAATTTCTGTCACGCGAGTTTTCTGAAACAAATATTTCCGTATGCTTATGAACAAATAGAACTGGAATAAGAAAAATATACAATACTATAGATTAATAAAGAAATGTCTTTGTGAATATTTGTACACAATTGGGTTACATTCACGCTGTGGGGATAATAAAGACACAATTATCTTGTTTATAAGTTCATTTTCTATAATAATAAATAATAGTTTTAAAAAACTAAAAAAAAAGCTTTTATAGAAAATCCATTTAAAAAATAGAATACTTTTTTAAAAAAATTTGAATTAAAAATTATTTTATTGTAAAAAAGCGTGGGGTGCTTTTCAGTATATTATCAAAATAACCCTTCTGCTCATATCTGTTCATAAAATATTTAAAACTACTGATACCATGCACCTCACGCTTTTTTTACAATAAAATATTTTTTTATTACACTATTTTTAATTCAAATTTATTAAAATTTATTTTCTAATTTTAAGTTGGATTTTCTATAAAAGCGTATTTTATTTAAACTATTATTTATTTTTCATTTTTTAGTTGAATTTCAATTTATTTTTTTTATATTGAATTGTCATCGGTCCTTATTAAAGGGGGTCAAAATCATGTTCTAAGATTCCGTTACATACTAACATACATTTTTTTTCTTGCTTAGAATGGTGGAAGAACTCACAGCCCACCTGTTGTTAAGTGGTTACTGGAGCCCATAGACATCGACAACGTAAATGCGCCACCCACCTTGAGATATAAGTTCTAAGGTCTCAAGTATAGTTACAATGGCTGCCTCACCTTCAAACCGAAACGCATTAATTACTGCTTCACGCCAGAAATAGGCAGGGTGATGGTACCTACCCGCGCGGAATCACAAGAGGTCCTACCACCAGTAATTACGCAAATTATAACTTTGCGGGTTTGATTTTTATTACACGATGTTATTCCTTCACCGTGGAAGTCAATCGTGAACATTTATTGAGTACGTATTAGAAAAATTGGTTACCGCCGGAGATTCGAACACCGGTGCATCGCTCTACACGAATGCACCGGACGTCTTATGCGTTAGGCCACGACGACTTCAAATACATACACACGTCTGAAGTTAATAAAATCGTATTAAAAAGTTGTATTTCAAGTGTACTTTTCAAATGACTCACAGTCTGGCATCAACTGTACCGATAAAAGTCATAAAAATCCGTTCGAATCTGCACCTTATTTTAAGTTATAAAACTCAAACTGTAAACATATTATTGTATCATAAAATACATTTTATATGGTCGACGTTTGAACAGCAGGTACTGGAACCCAGGTGTCCAACATTATCAATATAAATCAACCCTCTTTGACATTATGACCCGACTAAGGAAGGGTGTTGGGTTCTCAAGACTTGTGTTACTTAGGTATATGTATATACAAATATGTAATGTTATTTTTAAATTTTCACAGTACACAACATACGTAATGTCTTTATAGGCACAAAAAGTCACTAGCTATTATTGCAACAGTATGCATTTAAATCATACAATCCCGTTTTTGCAGGATAGCCGTCGGAGCACCGCGGTACGTGAGGAACGTGGACCTCCAGGACGGCATGGACCTAGAGTCCATCAGTAAGTATCTACAATTGGCATCAGTGCGCCATTTTAAAAAAGCGGCACGACACGAGAACCCTCTCATCGTGGCCGCTGCTAGCTACATTCCCGATCCTGCGGAACAAATGGTAAACAGTCGACGTGGCCCTAAACATGTCATTTCGGATCCTCCCGATCTACTAGCGGTGCTTTTAGGTACCTCAAGCACCGATCATAGTTCTCGTCGAACCCGTCGCTTGCGACGAAGGGCTCCGTGAGTAACTTAACCCACAGACATAGCCCACTGAGTTTCTCGTCGGATCTTCTCAGTGGTCACGTTTCCGATCCGATAACAGATTCTGCGAAGCACTGCTCTTGCTAGGTTAGCAACGTCACGAGGTTTGAGCCTCCTTAAGTGAGCTCACTTACTTCCACTTTGCTTTTTCAGGAGTTCTGTCTCATGCGAGGTTTGGACGTCGGTTGTTGAACAACAGGAGGTTTTACTCGGTTAAATAAACGACTCTGACATGCTCCGCCCGCCATCCCCAGTAGAAGGTGGAAGTCCGGCGATTTCCTCCTGATAAAAAAAAGGTTACGCTGACATAGCCTCCCAAGGCTATCAGAAAAAGAAGGAATGTATGGGTAAATGACGTCACGGCTTATTTGAGACATTTTAATGTGGTCGCCGTCGTCCATTTTGAGGCACTCGACCGCAATCTCACTGTTATTGCATGTTCAGCATCAGCTGTTCCCTTCAAACTGGAAGGCATGACTGCATCGCGGCATAAATGGGCCGATTGGCGATACCTATCCATGCGGGCTTACAAC
Organism: Bombyx mandarina; assembly: GCF_003987935.1. The sequence continues at coordinate 1,559,296 of NW_021011507.1, read as the reverse complement.
ACGCTGTCAATACCTGTCAATGCTAGTTTTCGGTAGTAGCCTTAAACGTATATAAGCCTGTATGTCAGTCTCCACTACCCACAATACAGAGAATGCTAATTTGGGGCCAGATTATCGTGCATGATTTGTTATTTATATTTATTTAAAATCTTATTAATTACATAATGTTTTTAAAAAAGATATTAAAAATACTATTTTTAAAAAACACTATATATAAATAGATTGCCGCTGATGGCGGTGTCTACGACACAAGCCACCAGTGCTTAGGACTCCAGAGTGAGAAACCTCCTCACAATGCGTGCAGTATCGAGGATAGCTGCTTTCTGTATTAGGCCCTCAACCCAGCTGGATAACGAAAGTTTCTTAAGATGTTGATCGAAACTTTTATTATTATTATTTTTAAATTTTTACTTTCTCAGCTTGTGCTGGCAGTACTTTAGTGACATTTACGGACTCGGTCAAGTAAATGTCACGATTTCTTGGGGTTGGCTAACTATTGCATTACGTGGTTGATCATCTATTTGCAGAAACTTTCTTACGATTCTGCACGTGTTTAATATAGCAGCTTTTTGAAGAAGTATGTAGGTGTTAGGTTTCAGGTCAAGGAGCTTCAATCCATGGGTAAGCATTCTATTTCTAACAATAGCTCGCCTTTGGTCTGAAACTCGTTGTTCTGAAACCACAACGTGGGGGTACTGTCTTAAAAATGTTCATGTAGTAATTTCCTATATGTGGTCATATCTGTTTCTTTATTATTATTTTTTACTGGAAGTGGAAACTTCTTTTTCTTGCCCTTATCCCACATTATGTGAAATTGGCTCTGCATGTACTCTTATGCATGCTGCATAGGGATTTAGTATGAGTTTTACGAACGGCCGCCCCTCTAACGTCAACCTAGTCCAAGGAATAATATATATAATATCTCCAGTAGCATAACATTGATGCTCGAAGCAGGGTTCATAATTCCCCCCAAGTGAACATTGTACTTGAGCTAAATTGGGCTATAATTCTTAATTACAATCGAGAATCACGCATGAATCTAGCGTGTAGTGAACGTGCCATTAATTTCTTGATAGATATCACAAAGTTAATCGTCTTATCAATTCCACCCCTCTATTTGTTTCAAACACAAACAAAGCCGTGAGAATGCTTTTTTCTGATGACAGAAAAAAATGTAATAGGGTTGAGTTGAGTTTTGTGTTGGAAATGATAACGAAACCTTTTTTACTTTGTTTTTTTTTAAGAACGGGTTAAGGTCTACCTGGATGTAACATCCAATGACAATAGACGCTGAAAGAGGCAATATATCTTTGAGGTGTGAAGCAGTTTGAATATCATTATAATTCCGATACTCGATATAATATGTTGATCTTATTTTTAGTACGTCACTATGAAATATTCATTTGCAGTCAAATCATTTCAGGCTGGTCATTCTGCACTATTCTCATCTGTTTCAGCCTCATGTAGTTATCTGTATTGAGATTGCTCTGGGTTGTTTAAAAAGGAAGTTATCATTAAATATATGCCTTAAATATAAATCTTCCGACTCATTTTATTCTCTATTTAATTTGAAACTACTTAAGAAATAAATTACTAAATGATTATGAAAAAACACGATTTTATTGCAAATACTAACTCTAAAGCGAAAAACACGCTATTTGAGTAATTATATTGCAGGCGAGGTTAAATTAATTCGGTAACGTTGAATTAGGAACTTTTATTTTACACACCAATATTATTATTTTAAAACTTTATTCGTCTACCTCTTTGTAATTCTATTCCGTGTCCTAAAGGTTAAGTCGCCCAGTTGTGGTACATAAGATGTATATAGAGCGACGCGATAGTGCCCGTGTTCAAATCCCATAGGCAGGTATATTTTTTTCTATTAAAATATGTACTCACATGTTCACGAATGCCTTCCGGCCTCCATGATGATGCAATAGCACCGTGTAATAAAAATCAAACGCCTAAATACTGGTTGTAAGGCGACTTGTGAAGGTTAGGTGCCAGTCAGCGACACATCAATTTTCTACCGCGATGCAGTAATGCGCTTAAATAATGAGACACCCGCAATGCTACACATTAGGTGACCTCGTGTTCCGAGATGGGTAGCGGCATTCTAGTTGAGAATGGTGTCGGGTCTTATCGTGATATGGATCGAGATCTCGCTCACCCACATGTGCAATAACAAAAATAATTCCCAATATAACATGACCACCTCATATTCAGTGACCAGTCATCAGATGAATGCGATTCCAATTAACATAGACTCCGATAAAGGCCAATTTAAGGCATTGCTATTTCAGTTGAATGATTAATTCATATTAACGGTCACAGAACACGCGCGAATACAAAAAAAAAACAATAACGATTGAGCGTTGCTGTTCGTTTCTCGAATTGCATGTTTAAAATCGATATTAATTCGATTCCATTTGCAGCGGACTGTAAAATTTCTCATGGTCTGAAAATAACGTGAAAAACTGTTATCTGCGCTTGAATGCCCGCAAGGGTGTTTGTGCATCTCTGTCTTTCGCTGGGAGAACGAATCGCAAAAAGTTGCGATATAGCCGTCCTTTTCTAACTTGAAGTAACGAGGCGTATCCGTCTTGTTCTGTCAATAATTAAGGATCCTTCAAAGGTTAGTAGTGGATATAAAGAACACGAGAAGTGCCTGTATAATCCTTTGTTTTGTGTTTAAGCTCTCAAAGGGTTTTTGTGCCGTTGCGTTTTGACTTGTAAAATTTGCACTCAAGTCTCGCGTGTAGGGATAGCAAAAACGTAACTAATTGTTTTTTTATTAAAAATACCTTCAGTTTCATGTGTCGTGGATACTGTTCAAAATAATTAGGACGCTAGATTTGTTTTTAATTACTGATCTATAACAGCAAATTAAAGTTTGCAAAATCATAAACATAGATAATACACATAAATTAGTTAAATAAACAACTCAAGCACTCAACAAAAATGTTTACGGGCATTGACCATTAGATGGCTTCACTTCGATTAGTTTCTCATTGCTCCTATAGATGGCAGTAACATATTCCCTATCCTATATTTTATTTTGAATGAAGGGCTTTGTAAATTTTCAGAAACCACAATTTGTCAAAATTTAATTAGTTTGTCTATAACAAATAAAGATTTGTATGATTTACAAAAAAAAAATCTTTTTTCTGTGCTTAATTATACAATAATTAAATGCTATAACTTTAATAACATATAAGCTTAGGGGCTCAGTACCAACATGACAAAAAAGATGAAATTGATTGTTAGTTCAGTTTAGTGGTTAAATGTTTTTTTTGTTTTTAAACAACAAATATTTACTTTAACTAGAAGTCCCGCAGTAGTCGAAATTCGACTATAATTAATTGGAATTGTAAGTTTGTACACTATTATGGTTGTATTTTATACTTCTATAATCACAAATTTCGCCAAGACTACACTATAAAAATTATTAACAAAGACAAACAATCTATTCTCAATTAATATATAATCTTAATATATAATCTATAATCTATTCTCAATTTGACAACAGGCGTAAAGAACAAAAGTTTGACAATAAATAGTATGCATGCGTGTGTGCGTCAAATACATGGTATGTAGTGTGTGTAATGTTTTCTTTATTGATTTAATGTATCTTTTATGCATTATTTTTAAAAAATATTAGCATTGTGCACTTCTTCTCTATATTCTCTATAAGTGTGCAAAATTTCACACTCCTCCGTCCGCGCAATTTTCGTAAAAAGGGATACAAAGTTTTCGCTTCACGTATTAATATAATAATTTGTTTTTCTAACTGTACTTACATATTGGTGTTCGCTGCAGAAATTAAAAGGGTGAGTTGTGAATGTGAAACTGGCATTAATGGTACAACTTAATCGATCAGTGATAGAGAGTAAGTCAAAGTTAAAACCACGAATTTTAACTTGAACATCATCTGTACTTATAAATGTCAGCTGTCATAATAAACTTTTTGGGAGTTACGACAAAGGGAAGATCTTCTACTGAGCAGATGAAATTGACCGGTAGATTGACGGCCCGAATGATTTTATTCGGAATCTATATATCGTCGTTGTCAAACCAAAATCTGCTATGTGCACTTTTTGACCTTTTCGTATAATTCACAGCCCTCTTTACCGTTTAAAAAAAACTGTTATTTGCCTATAGCTTTTATATTTATCTATAGCTTTCATTTGATATAGTTCTTAAAAATTCACCTTCATATAAATTTTAAACAAAATTTTTTTTACTCGTTAATTCAAAATAGTTTTTTTTTTTTTTTATTGCTTAGATGGACGGACGAGCTCACAGCCCACCTGGTGTTAAGTGGTTACTGGAGCCCATAGACATCTACAACGTAAATGCGCCACCCACCTTGAGATATAAGTTCTAAGGTCTCAGTATAGTTACAACGGCTACCCCACCCTTCAAACCGAAACGCATTACTGCTTCACGGCAGAAATAGGCAGGGCGGTGGTACCTACCCGTGCGGACTCACAATAGGTCCTACCACCAGTGAACTCACAATAGGTCCTACCACCAGAGTTTTTGCACATAGCAGATTTTGATTTGACAGCGACGATATGTGGATGCTTTACTTCAAAATATTGTTACCAAGATTTAGGTGGTTGTAAAATATCTTGTGTTCTATGACATCTACCATACATCGAGAATAGCCACACTCTTGAACAGGTCCTGTGAAACATACTGATTGTCCGTTTTAATACGATTTTTTTTAAAATATACCTTTTTAATACGTTAACTGTGTTTCGGCAAATGGGTTTAATTTCCTTATTCCTTATTGATTTTCTTGAATGGATTGAGTAAATTAAAATACGGTTGCGTTTTCCATAAAGAGTGTAATAAGTAAAAATAATTTTTCAAGACAGTGACACAATGACATTCTTCCTATTCGTACACTCTTGACAGAGTGGTCGTGGTCATGCATCAGTCGGATCCTGCGATACCGATGCTCTCGCGATGCGACGCCATGTGGCACGATGTTTCGCAGAGTGAGATCAATCATTTATGTTGGAGTGAGTCACAGATTTTATGAGGTCGGTCCATCGTGTTGGAGATCGTCCGCGAGATCTTTTGCCCTCGACTTTCCCTTGCACCACCAACCGCTCAATAGAGTCCTCATTATGAGTGATGTGCCCGAAGAACTTGAGGATTCGTATTTGGACTGTTGACGATAGTCTCTCACACAAGGACATTAGTCATAGATAAAAAATATAAAATTATTTATCGGGGTCTAAGGCTTTTCGCGTGAACAAACTGTGTTATGCGACTTTAAAAGCCCCACACGCCACTATTCGCTGATGCAGCAGTCAAAACTTTTCAACTCCACATTTCTATAGGTATGGGTTATAGGTGCATGTGAGGCCTCGGAAAGACCTCACATGCACTGAAAAATCCCTCAAATAGTCCTGCAGTCAACGTCTTAATGTTAAAAATGCTATTCATAGATTTGTCTGTTGAATTTTTTAAGCAGGATCAGTCATTTTAGGATTCCTAGACGTTATACAAATAATGTGACCTATACTAGGCCAAAGTATTTACTCATTTGTCTCATTTTACAAATTTAAGAAGACACATCGTTATTAAAATTAGCTGATTCTCTATTGACAAACCTGTGTATACAATTAACATTAAAAAAATTATGCGCATTGCATACATTTAATAATTATGTGCATATAGTTACACACACGCGTATTTACATATTAAGCAATTATCGTGAATTTATTGTTCTAAATTGATGTATGTGAGTTGGGTGGGAACGTTTTTATTAGCATGGATATGCATATTGAGATGGACAGAGGTCGAAGTTGGGTCGTCGTGGCCTAAAGGATAAGACGTCCGGTGCATTTGTGTTGAAGCGATGCACCGGTGTTCGAATCTCAGGCGAGTACTAATTTTTCTAATGAAATACGTACTCAACTAATGTTCACGATTGACTTCCACGGTGAAGGAATAACATCGTGTAATAAAAATCAAACCCGCAAAATTATGATTTGTGTAATACTGGTGGTAGGACCACTTGAGGTACCACCACCCCGCCCATTTTATGTCGTGAAGCAGTAATGCGTTTCGGTTTGAAGGGTGTGGCAGCCGTTATAACTATACTTGAGACCTTAGAACTTATATCTCAAGGTGGGTGGCGCATTTACGTTGTAGATGTCTATGGGCTCCAGTGACCAGTTAACACCAGGTGAGCTGTGAGTTCGTGCACACATCTAAGCAATAAAAAAAAATTTAAAAAAATGTGTTACCTGTCCGGAGGTAGTTTGAATAGTCCTCGAGGCCACCAGCAAATAGGCAGGGAAGAAACAAATGCGTAACAAACAGCTTGTACTCTTAACACTAGAATGAGCTATAACAATGATAATGATACAATAATCGTTTAGTCTTTCTAAGCACAGTTCACCGACTCTACATTTATTGTAATGTTCGCTGACTCGTTTTAGAACAAAAGACTTCAACGCGATGCTGCTTTAAGCTTTTACAATATTGTAAACTGTATTTTTATTGATTCCAAATGTAACATCAGTTTACGATAATTGCTTAAGATTGCGGTTTATTTACGTAGATGCAGAGTAACGGTAATGAAGTACTGAAGAGAGTATAAACGAGCAGTCTAAACCAACGTTTAAATTTTACGACTGACTTCCACGGTGAAGGAATATAACATCATGTAATAAAAATTAAACCCGCAAAATTATAATTTGCATAACTACTAGTGGTAAGACCTCTTGTGAGTCCTCACGGGTAGGTACTAGTTCCTTAGTAGTAGTTAGTAGTAGTTACTTAGGTAAGTTCTAAGGTCTCAGTATAGTTACAACGGCTGCCCCACCCTTCAAATCGAAACGCATTATTGCTTCACGACAGAAATAGGCAGGGCGGTGGATACCTACCCGTGCGGACTTACAAGAGCTCCTATCACTTATCTCATGGTGGGTGGCGGCATTTACCTTCTAGATGTCTATGGGCTCCGGTAGCCACTTATCAACAGGTGGGCCGTGAGCTCGTTCACCCATAAGCGCAATGATAAAGAATTCTTTACTGGTGGTAGGACCTCTTGTGAGTCCGCGCGGGTGCGTACCACCGCCCTGCCTATTTCTGCCGTGAAGCAGTAGTGCGTTTCGGTTTGAAGGGTGGGGCAACCGTTGTAACTATATTTGAGACCTTAGAACTTGTATCGCAAGGGGGGTGGCGGCATTTACCTTCTAGATGTCTATGGGCTCCGGTAGCCATTTAACAACAGGTGGGCCGTAAGCACGTTCAACCATAAAAGCAATGTAAAATAATATAAAATATCCTTATAAGCGAAACTAATCCTTATATTTATACAGTTAGAACGTATAATCATTATAATGATTAGCTTATAGACAGTCCCCAAGGTTCTTTACAGCATCACCATGCTACCCACCTTCGAAACTATTGTTAACAAGTATTTCCTCCGGTTTAGGCTGGTCACAAACATAATTGAAACTACTGGTACGATTGATCTCGTGTTTTTTTTTTAATTGGTATTATATTACGACGTTTTCAATACTCTACAGTTTCACGTGTTCGTCGACGGTAAAGTGTAATTCGTTGCCATTCGATCATAATTATACCGTTAACAAAACGACTTTGAGTTGGCGTGAAGCAGTAATGCGTTTTAAGTGTAAATCCGCCGTTACATTACAAAACTGAGACTTATTACCCATGGCACAAGGTTGATATATATAGGCTCCGGTAATCACTTAACGTCGAGTGGTCTGCTCATCCAGCCATCTGAGCATTAAAAAAGCTGATCGGAATCTTTGAGAAGTAAATGAATCAAGTCTAGGCCCGTTAACATATTCTTCTTCTTCTTTTTCTCCACCTTATCCCGCTAGGTGGGGTCGGCACAACTAATTTTTCTCTTCCGTTCTCTTCTATCAGCTGTCATCTCAACGCTTACTCTACTCGCTCTCATATCGTCATTCACATACTCCATCCATGTCTTCTTTGGTCGACCTCTTCCCCCTCTACCTTGCACTACCATGTCCATACATCTCCTAGTCACATGCATCTTCTCTACGCATCACATGTCCATACCACGCTATCCGTCCATCCGTCCGCTCTTTAATTTGTTGATTACCAGCCCGTTAACATATTATTATTATTATTTATTGTACAGCTGAGTAGTCAAGCTCACGTCCCACCCAGTACAAAGCGACTACCGGAGCCTGTAGTCAACACAACGTGAATGCCACTGCCATGGGGTGGGCTGCCTCAATTTTACTATATAACGGTTGTAAAATGGAACACGTGGCATATTCCCGGCAGAAATAGGCAGGACGAAGGTACCTACCCGTGGCGCCTTAAAACACTACCTACTACAAGTAAATAGTACAAATATGTTTTTTTTTAATTGTTTTAGAAATTGCAATTGTTTTTTTTAAACCATTTCTTAAATGCCAATAACAGTAGCCACACATTTGTTTAATTTCTTGAAAATAAGGGTGATTCTGCGAAGCACCGCTCTTGCTAGGGCTAGTGTTCATAGATTCTCTCAGGTTGAGCCCGTTAGCTCACCTCCGGGCGTAACTGGGATAGTCTCTTAGGCTACCAGCGAATAGGTAAGGAAGAAGGAACAGTACTAAACAGGTTTAACAATGTATTTTGTTTTGTAAATTAATGCGCAAATAAAATTCAAAGATATCAGACGAAAAATACGAGAATAAAGTCGCAAATAAATATAATTAATTTGTAATACAATTTTTGTTGTCATTTATTATAATTTTAGTTTCCTTTGTGTTTTTTTAAGCTCTTATAAGATACTAGTCTTAAAGACAAATTAATTTAGAGAAGGTATTTTTGTAATAGAAGTTGTAAAATAATCTGTGGAATTTTTTTTCAATGCAGTAAAATCACAGTTATTAATTACCTTAGTAAGTTAAATGCCAATTGCTTGCTACTAAGAAAAATCTAATATAACTTGAAAAAAAACCGTTTTCTACTCATATACATTAAATAAATAAATGTTTAATGTTGAGCAAAAAATGTGTATACAAAATGATACAAATACGAATTGAAATTCTCAATTCAAAAGATACAAGACTCACCGTATCCTCTGTTCCCGGACGAAGAAAAGAAATCCCTTTGCACAAAACACTATTCAACAAGAAAAAAACCCATCCCATTTAACAAACGTCCAACTGTCATTGCATAGTTCGATCTTAAAACAAAAAAAAAGTATACAACAACACACACACACAAACAGTAATATGATTATTTGTTTGAATCTAAGTCTAAAATCGAAATTTTCGAATTTTTCAATTCCATCTTTTTTTAATTTAAATTTCGCTAATGTCGCGAGATAGCGTTCGTGCTTTCCCGCGCAAAGCCCGCGTTCGAATAACATTGGAATTACGTTTACCTGGGGTCTGAGTGACATTTGTCATTTTGTCTTCTCTTTCACTCTTATCGGTTTATGCATACGTGCGAAAGAGATCGACGACGTATTCAATTCGGAACGGTTGCTGCCTACGTCTCGAGGGTGTCTATGATCGCCTTATCTCTTGCGGTTGAGATATCTCTAAGTTTTTGATAAGAGATAAGCAATTTTAAGTTAGAGCCTGTAATTATGTATGCGGGCGTCGATTTTCCGTTAGGTTTACCGTTCAACAAAAAGTTTTACGTTATTGCGGTACACTTAACATAGCTTTCGTTAATGGCACTCACTCTAGATGGCAGTTCACTACTCGCCCGGTGTGAAGTGGTTCCTACAGGTCGTCAGCACTAGTTTTTAATGAACGTAGCTTTTTTATTGTCTATTTCGAAGTGAAGAATTCATGCTTTCCATTTTGAAGGGCCATACAGTTGCACCAAAATTGTATCCAAGTAAAAATGGGTAAAAGGTATCATATACAGTTATAAAAATTACATATTTGATATATGTCATGAAGTCGTCGTGGCCTAACGGATAAGACGTCCGGTGCATTCGTGTTGAGCGATGCACCGGTGTTCGAATCTCAGGCGAGTACCAATTTTTCTAATGAAATACGTACTCAACAAATGTTCACGATTGACTTCCACGGTGAAGGAATAACAACGTGTAATAAAAATCAAACCCGCAAAATTATAATTTGCGTAATTACTGGTGGTAGGACTTGTGAGTCCGCACGGGTAGGTACCACCACCCCGCCTGTTTCTGCCGTGAAGCAGTAATGCGTTTCGGCTTGAAGGGTGGGGCAGCCGTTGTAACTGTAACTATACTTGAGACCTTAGAACTTATATCTCAAGGTGGGTGGCGCATTTACGTTGTGGATGTCTATGGGCTCCAGTAAATACTTAACACCAGGTGGGCTGTGAGCTCGTCCACCGACCTAAGCAATAAAAAAAAATATTCACGAATGACTTCTAAAATCAGATAAAAATATCGTGTCATTAAAATTAATCTTACAAAAATTATTTTATTCGTATTTACAATACAATCGAACAAAAAGCCATTGCATTACAGATCCAAAGGAAAATCTGAATTTTTCAATACAATGCAAAATATCGGTACAATAGAATCGAGACGTCGACCTCATGTCTCAAGTTTGCGTAGATGCATAGAGGCAACTCAATATCATATGCGATAATGACTTAATATCGAGTGGGCTCGTCCACCAATCTAGAGCAGAAAAAAACGTATCGGTTTATAGCATTAATAGAGAATTTCACCTGTCTGATCATTTGTAATTAAGTATGTAGGAGTTATAAAAAAATAAAGAAACATTTTGTAACACTACATAAATATTTTTAGAATTACAGCGCCCCTCAAAGATTTCAGTGAGTGACTTTTTTAAAAATAAAATTAAAATTTTTCTTGATTTTATGAATGACGTCATTCATTATTCGTTTTTCGAAAAGGATGTAGTGAGTCGTCTTTCCCGCGATATAGAGTTGCTTGTGTCACTATCAAGTTACTAAACTCTAGTCCATGAACCAACAGTACCGTAACAATGGGTTACATAATAATTTTTGCCATCCATATCCGTTTCTATTGTGTATCCAATATAGATGTGATAATTTTCTTCTGAGACCTCCTGATAGGTTATTGGCAATTACCATATAAGCTAGATAGATAATAACAAAAAAAAAATTGTGAATTTTTTAAAAGTTGAAATGAAAGCTCCTGTATTGCAATTTAAAATTCGATGATAAAAAAGCGAAACTGAAGAGACGAATGCTTATGTTATTAAACTGTTTGAGAATTACACAAAAATACTTTTAAACTGGACTGAACTATTTGAGAACCACTGGTTTAAGACGACAGGTGGAACATCACGGTTGTATCTTCAAACGTTGCGAACACATCAAATAATTTGTTTGTTTGACACCTTAACAACAGCCCGGACGCGTTGTTTGCTTAAATTTGTAATGAAAAAAAAAACAACATTTTGAATTGGTTTTAGTTACAAATATGTATATTTATGTAAAGAAAAACCTTTATTATTTAAAACTGTTTAGTTTTTAAAAGGGATTTTTTTCAGTGTCATTCGGTGTCATGGAGTGAAATTTGTCTGTCTGTTGAGTAAAAAGAGAATTTTTTTATATAGTTTATTAATACTGTTTACTGTATAATTTTTAACATTAATTCTAAAAGACATTAAGGGCTTTAAAATTCGTTTTTTTATTATATAACAGAAAAACGCACTTACAAGTCTTATTATTTATCATTCTGAAATACTCCATATTATTATATGTATATCTACGAGTAGAACGAACAATAGATTAAGTTTACGGAAATTTGCAGGCTCTAAAAGACAACAATGTTTAATACGCAAATCGCATTCGGTCATTTCCAAAGCTAAAAAGACTTCCTCATCTACACGCTTAAAGATAACACATTACCACTACTGTAGTGACCCAAGTTGGATCTTGGTCTCCGATACCAACAAATGACATTGAGGTCCTGCGATGTTTAAAAATATTATTATTATTATTATTTTTAAATTAATCTAATTCTTCGAGATGTGTGTGTGTGTGTGTGTGTGTGCGTTCCCAGTACTTGATACACTCGTAATTAACGGAGCCAGAGATATAATTCCCTTTACATCATTAAGCTGTTTACAGAATGGCATGCTGTGCTGTGGAACGTTTTGAAGTCCCTGCATGATTGATGTTTATCTACAGATCGATATTTCCTAATTAAATATCTGTATTAAGGCTGTGTTCACACTGTGCCGTGAACGGTGAGTGATTTTTCTCTGGTGTATATACTGTGAAAATCTTTGCACCTTTGGAGATAGAGATTGTTGTAGATAGAAACATATTATAGACACAAACTTACTGTAGACAGCAACTCGCCTGTGCAAATGGTAATTGCCGAATCTAGGAAACATCTAAATTAACGGGAAAATTGTTTCTATGTTGTTTTGTTTTATAATATATTAATAATTTATTAATATATTAATTTATTAATATATTAATGTAATGCATGCTGTGATTACCTCTAATAAGAGTTGCAGTTATCAATTGCTCTATACATGTCAATGTTATTTTATGTCTTACTGTAAACCCTGTCGGTAATCCTTAAATAAATAAATAAGTTTACTTGAAACTTAAAAAAAAAACGACTTTTCTATGATACAATTGAAAATGCAGGCTCGTGTCTTGATGTGTGAGATCCACGGTATCCAAAACCCGTAATTACCAGAATCTCACCAATAAGATGGAGTGTGGTCAGCTGAAAAATATATTGTGGTTTCAGCATTTTTTAATATTGTATTATGTAGCTGTGAAATTAAAGTGTTTATGCATGGCCACAGCTTGCGGCCTTTCACCTGTCTATTGGCAATGTCAATAAGATAGATGATTGTTGCACAGAAGCCCACTTGTTTACTGTCGTGAGTAACAATTACATGTTTACTTTACAAAAAAAAAAAAAAAAACGTTCAAATAATTATAACAAAACACATTTATTTTTCAAGCATAAATTACAAAAATTGAAAAGAACAAAAAAATAAAAGAAAAACCGTCGAAGCTTAGAAAAGTTTGCTGGCTCAGCAATACAGTGAAAACTTAATCTATACTGCTTCGGTGATCTTCCACTGGCACCTGCAGAGTGAAGTGCATATCAAAATCAGACCGATCAATCCTCCTTTTCGATATAAGAATAGTTTTTTTTTCAAACGTAAAATAAAATAAATGAAGTTAAACAAAAAGTTAAAAAAAGTTAAATGAAATACATAAATAAAAAGTGAAATGAGTAAATGAAGTTAAACATGAATTTAAAAAAAAGTTAAACAACAATTTAAAAACAAACAAAAAAACATTTATATTGAAAAAAGAAAACAACTCTTCTTCCTGGTCGTACGTCGTAGTAAGAAATAGATTATATATGTATACCAATCTTTTTTTTTTTTATTGCTTAGATGGGTGAACGAGCTCACAGCCCACCTGGTGTTAAGTGGTTACTGGAGCCCATAGACATCCACAACGTAAATGCGCCACCCACCTTGAGATATAAGTTCTAAGATCTCAAGTATAGTTACAACGGCTGCCCCAGCCTTCAAACCGAAACGCATTACTGCTTCACGGCAGAAATAGGCAGGGTGATGGTACCTACTCACAAGAGGTTCTACCACCAGTAAAGATAATACCACCAATCTAATAAAATCGTGACAAAAAAGCTATTTCTATAGCTAAATAAAAATAAAGCTTTTTAATGTTAATTTTGTAGCGGTTGGGCTTTAATGAGCCAACTCGAGTAAGTACCGTAGTCTTGCATATTTCTGCCATGAAGTAATAATTCATAGTAGTCTTCTAGCTTATGTGTCAATTTATAAGAGTGTAATTTCCCCTACTACCAGAGGGGCTGTAAGAGCGTACGTCCGTCAACAGGAAACATAAAAATAAAAACAAAGAGGACGATCATACCAATTCCCTTTAATTCCTTTTAATGTCCGTGACATTTTCTTTCTGATACAAGCCTCAGGTCTTAGATTTATGAATGACCACGATAGTCTCACGTTAATATAATTAAAGATAACCCTTATAACAAAATCTATAGTAAAATTCGGAAATGTGTAAGTTGGTATGTTTGAATATTTTTTTTGTTTGATGTTTAAACGAAATTTCGCGTAAATAAATGCAAGCATGATCTGCATTGATTAATAGATTTTGTATCATTATGAGTTCGTAGCTCAGAGACAACTAATTTTCTGAAGAAAAATGCTAGTTTATTCGCTGGTTTACGTCTTAACATTCCAATGAATATAAAAAAAATTTTTGGTTTCTGAACTAGAGAATAACACAAGCAAGTCTTTATGTCGAAAAAATTGACATACTTCTTTCTGAATTACAAAAATAAACGCGAACGGAACCGCGGGCCGGGACTACTATAATTAAATTTTTAAAATTAAATGCTGTTTTAGTACGTGTTCAGTAAAGTGCACTAAATTGGTGTATTTCTCACGTATAGTATTTAATTAGGGACACCTGCGCTGGCGCGGTCTAGCGGAACGATTGACGCCTGACGTTCATTGTTTTAAATCTAACGAACTTAATTAATCCGCAGGTCAGAGGTCTAAAACTGACCTTTTTGTTAAGTCATAAATTCTCTTTTCATTAGATACTGCTGAAATCTGACCCCAGTTCGTTTCCCGCTAAGCACTTTATACACTCATTTTTTTAAGCGAGTTTCCCGTCAACATTGTGTATTTCAGCAATCGTACGAAGTTTCAAAACAAGGGAAAAATTATGTTTTGTGAATATATTTTTTTACTACATTCGCTGTGTCAACAAATCCGCTGAGTATACCCGGATCTTTTCAGTGGGTCGCGATTCCGATCCGGAGGTAAATTTAGCATCGTACGAGCTAGGGTAGATGCCAACTTAAGCAGCCATGTTATGCCAGAATAAGGCGCCGATGCGTAGTATTTTTGTGCACTGTTTTCGATTCAAACGATAATTTACTGCTTTGCAAAAACTATTTGCGCTACAACCGAATTTTGTATCAACTTATGCTACCACTGACATGTCAAGAACACTCTAATGCTCATTAAACGTAGTGACTTAACAAAAACACTGTCAAACCAAAATATCATTGAAACTAAAAGTAAAACACTTACTTTTGAATGGTTAACGAATTTTTGCTACAAACAAATGTGACATTTGGCGGAGTAACTCCACTGGAGTGGCTTAGTAATCAAAACAGATTTGTAACTGCAATTTTCAATCAATCAATTTCACCAGATTCGATTTTCTGTTGAATTGGTAATCTAATAAAAATCATTCATGAACTACTGATGTTTTCCTAGATTTAAAATTTGACACCAATTTTCGATATACATACGTCCCCAATGAACATTTCAGTCTTGTTAGTTTTCCGGAGAAACAGTAGAACCATGGCATTGACCATGATGATTCTACTCTTGACCTATAGCCAAGTTCTAGGAAAAAAAAAGAGGAACGTCTTGATAGTTAAAGAAACGATGATTTTGATCATCGATTAATATTTATATTGACGATCAGATTGGCTCAAACCCGCCTTCTGTGAATCCGTTCCCGCAGTTATAAGATAGCGTATTAAGGAGACTACCACTCCATAATTGTTACTATACTTGAGACCTTAGAACTTATATTTCAAGGTGGGTGGCGCATTTACTTTGTAGATGTCTATGGGCTCCAGTGACCACTTAACACCAGGTGGGCTGTGAGCTCGTCCTGGGTGGACGAGCTCTAAGCAATAAAAAAAAAAGTCAAAATCTTAGTTTCATTCTAATACCAATTGGAACTGTTTCAAAATTATCATCAAAACTGGAATGCACTGGTGAAGATATGTATGCGTACAAAATACGTAAGACGATTGTAAATATTGTACATCATCATCTTAATCCAAATAACATACGTTCAAAACGTAAATTCTATTTTCCCCTATAAAATCGTCTTTTTTCTATGAACTACCCCATGAATGAGGGTTTAATTTAGTTTTATATGCTCACGAACGATTTGTACAAATTAGATTATCTGACCGGCAACAGATGTTGAATGTAACAGTTGTGTTTGTATCGTAAATAAATGCCAAGGTTTTTTTTTTTTGGAGTGCTTGAAGTGTGGACACCTGTTGATAAGAAGTTCTGTAGGATTTATGTATATTATAATCTATATATTAATACGTGAAGCAAAAACTTTGTATCCCTTTTTACGAAAATTGCGCGGACGTAGGAGTATGAAATTTTCCACACTTATAGAGATCATAGAGAAGAAGTGCACAATGCTAATATTTTTTTTAAATAATGTATTAAAGATACATTAAATCAATAAATAAAACATTACACACACTACATATCATGTATTTGACGCACACACGCATGCATACTATTTATTGTCAAACTTTTGTTCTTGACGTCTGTTGTCAAACTGAGATTAAATATTGTTTGTCTTTGTTAATATTTTTTATAGTGTAGTCTTGACGAAAATTTGTGATTATAGAAGTATAAAATACAATCATAATGGTGTACAAACTTACAATACCAATTAATTATAGTCGAATTTCGACTATTGCGGGACCTCTAGTACTAGATTAATCTGTCCAGTAGCAACTAGATGTGGATGTGGAAATATAAGCTGTTGAAATAAATGGATGATATTTTCAGAGCCGTAAGGAGTAATTAGATGTATATAGCTTCAGAGGATAGACATGCAAATGCATTCCTAAGTCGTTTTCAACTAAAGAATAAGATGCTTGGAGTACATCGTAGCAAACAATGCGTCAATGTTTGAATTCTGCTTGCAGGTAACAATTTTGCTAATGAAATATTTATTTGACGTGTTCACAAAGGACTCACACGTAGGTTTGGGGTCGATTTAGGGAAGGAATGTTATACGATCCCAGCCTCCTGGAACTCATATGATCATTTTGTTTCTATTTAATCCTAAAATTACATTCTTATTTGACTTCTTATTTGCTTGTACCTCTACCCGAATTTGTTATGTTATTCTAGTGTAGATTCTTGTTAAATTTTGTCACAAAAGGTCCACACCGTTTGACTAAAAGAGTATGTAAACTGTCAACTCGTTTTCAGATTAGAGCCCCGTGAGCTCACCTACTCATACTTAGGAGAAAAAAATATCAACAGTTAAGCCAATCGCATTTCCAGATGTATGGGCTATCTGCTCATATTTTTGCTAAGGTCTTAAAACAAAATTGAAATGGCTTATACTCGAAGCGCTTACTTGAAAGTAAACCTTTAAATGTATTTCGCAAATATTGAAAAAAAAAATAGCCAACGGCGTATTTACGCCCCGGGCGGATATTCTGATGATCTGACACTGCAACAATTTTCGAAGTCAATCGAACCTGTGGAAAACGAGTTAAGAGTCATAATCGCAAATCACCTCACTAGATCCCGGGGTGGAACGCGTGTCAATAATTTAACATAACATCGCCTAGTGTGCTCATAATATGCCGATTCATTTAGTTATATTGTCCACTGCACACTACGAAAATGTAAAACGTCTCACATCTCACATAGCAATTGCGGAAATATAGCTCTTATTCCTACATGTTTTACATCAATTTAAATTGAATTTCCTATGAAATCAATGTTACGTTTGAGTCTTTATCGTTACAGTGTCAGAGCATTGTGTTGGAACAATGCTCGCCCACACGCTGGGCTCAGTAGTGGTCCTGTAGCACCGATGTTAAGGGTTGAAAATAATTGAGCAGTGAAATCGAATATATTCCTCTAACAAGTCACCGTGATTACAATTTTGCTTTGTTTACAATTTTATTTTTAGATCGTGTTTTTTGATTAATGTTGATGAACAGAAAAGCTCACAGTCCGTGCGCATATATTTCTACTCTAATGCTAAAACTCACTTTGAAAATGTGCTTTAAATGTCATTAAATATGGAATACGTCATTGCTTTGAGCGTAGAAACAGATTGACTGGATGTTTGTATTCACAATACGCTCTTTCATCAATAAAATACTAGTGGTCCTGCCGTAGTCGAAATGCTTTTTTTATGATTGAAGGATTACTGGTTGCCCGGAGGCCTTTCCAGTTTCATCAGGACGGGTGGGCGCGAGCAAAGGCTCAGCCAGGAGGGGTGGGATGTCCTAACAGCGTCCCGAGCGCCTCCGAAGGAGACCTAACAACTCAAGAGCAACTGCTTCGCGAATGAATCTACTATCGGATGGGAATCGCAACCCGCTGAGAAGATGCGGCGAGAAACTCAGCGGGTTGATTCATGGGTTAGGTTGCACGTTGACCTCTTTGTCAAGTTCGACGAGTACGGTTACCGGGGTCCCTACTCTTAGTATTAGAGCTGAAGGTATCTAATGCAAAGGTTATTGGATCTGATGGATTCGTCAGGACGTGTGTCTTAAATTTATTGAAAGATATCTAATTGTGTTGTATGAAAGTTGAGGCGGAGGCATACATCCCCGAAAGCTCATCCATATCCGTGCAGCCTTTGATTGCAAGATTGAGCAATTCGCGAAGCAATTGCTCTTGAGTTGTTAGGTCTCCTTCGGAGGCACTCGGGCAGTTGTTAGCAAATCCCACCTCTCCTGGCTGAGCCTTTGCTTTTTCATACGAACGGTACTATATTGTACCGATTTTAAATAAATACATTATTTTTTTTTATCTCAGTCGTTGACGTGAAAGTTTAATTTCGACAAATCGGTGTTAAATTTTGCATGCGACGCAGCAGTTGATAGACTTAATGATCTCGCAATTCAGTGTTGATAGTTTCACTTTTGCGTGCTCTTCTTACGAAAATTGCGTGCACGGAGGAGTATGAAATTTCCCATACTTATAGAGAATATACAGACGGAGTGCAGAATGTTATTTTTTTTTTTAAATTATTAATTAAAAAAAATTCACTCAATAAGAAATAAACATTACACACACTACCATGTATTTGACACACTCATGCATACTATTTCTTTATTGTCAAACTTTTCTTATTGCTTATAATCTGTGGTCAAATTAAGAATAAATTAAATATTGTTTGTCTTTATATTTGTCTAAAGTGTAGTTTTGGCGAAATCTGCCTTTTAGAAGTAGGTATAGTAAATAGTCCTTGACAATAGAACTATAATAATGTATTCTATTATGTACTATGTATAATAATTTCAATTAATTATTTTTGAATTTTGACTAACGAGGGCCACTAGTAGATTTAAATAATCATTGCATTGTATCTATTGTGTTGAATAATTCAGGCTTGAAGTATCTTACTGATATACGTCTTTTTGCAAATACTTATGACTGCTTCTTACCACGGTTTTCAAATGAGTTCAGTTACCGATATGTTAGTGCTGTTGCAAGCACCCTGATCACAAGTACAGTGTCTACACGATGCGAGTAGGATCATGGAACAAGACAAATTTCATTCTATCCTATCTGAAGCTCTTTAAGGCAAGGTACAGTGTCTCCTTCATAGACACAATCTAATAAGTTTCTCGCCGGATTTTCTCAGTGGGTCGCGATTCCGATCCGGTGGTAGATTCAGCGAAGCACAGCTCTAGCTGAGGCCAGTGTTAGCAATTCTCTCAGGTCGGGCCTGTGATTTCACCTACCATTCCGCCTATAGTTGGAATATCCTTTCATCTACCACCGATTAAGAAGGGTGCAGTGCGGCTTGTGTTTCAAAAAAAATACGTATTTTGCACGAACGCTTACCATGCCAAAAAAGGCGGGTGCTAAGAGCGAAAGAGGCCTTTTCTAGAATTTCGCGTAATTTTTGTTGTATAATTCTTTTGGTATATCCTTTAGGTTAATTAAAAATCAATTAGTAAATTAATTAATAATTTAAATTCATAATGATTAAAAATAATAATAAATAATTAATTAAGCGGACAGCCTCTGTGTAGTCACCGAGCGATTTATGTAGTTGAAAAACTAAAAAAAGTTCACTTAAATAGCCTATTGAAATTACTTTTTTTTATCCCTGACACTGACCCTGGTTGATACTGGTCAGCATCTAAGAGATAAGTTAAAACTATTGTATAGTCATCGGTTCTTGATGTGTGTGTAAATGTAAGTTGTTGTTGTTGTTGTAGTCGTTGTAGTCCTAGGGTACCCCGCTGGTACATAGGGCCCTCACAAATTGTCTCCACTTTACCCTGTCTTGCGCTTGCTCCTTGACATCACTCCAGGTCACGTTGGCAGTCCTCATCTCACTCTCTACGGTGTGTCGCCAAGTGTGTACAGGGCGACCAGGTCTTCCCCTGCCAAGCGGTTGCCACTCAAACACGATTGATGCTGCGTTGACTCCGCTGCGCCGTAGAGTGTGTCCTATCCAATGCCATTTCCGATGAGCAATGTCTTGCGCGATGGGATTTTGGTCACATTTAGTCCAAAGGTCTTTATTAGAGATAGTGACTGGCCAGAATACGCGGAGTATCAACCTCAAGCACTTATTTACAAATACCTGCAGTCGGTTCGTGAGTGTCTTGGTCACTCTCCAGGTCTCACATCCGAACAGGAGAACACTCTTGACAATGGAGTCGAACAGGGTCAGCTTGATCCGACGAGTCATGACACTTGACTCCCAGACTGGTTTCAACTGCGCGAAAGCACCCCTGGCTTTCCTAATTCGTATCTCTATATCTTCGTCCGAACCATCCTGATTTGATATGGAAAATGTAAATGTAAGTACCTAAATGTAATGTAATATATTAACCGTAAACACAAAGCTAACAAAAGCGTATAAAAAAATATATCGGGATTCTTGTAAATAAAAACTATTGCGTGATAGCACTTCGTATTTTAGTGCTGGCATTAAAAATGTTTTGCGCTGGAACATCAATGAGTAAATTCAAAAAAAAAAAAAAACAAAGGTC
Organism: Bombyx mandarina; assembly: GCF_003987935.1. Next base: position 1,538,481 of record NW_021011507.1, on the reverse strand, counting down.
TAAAGGTCTAGGACGGAATATAACGTTTACAATTGACCTTTAGAGAACGCGCAAATGCTAAATGCATTTTTTAATATTAACTGAAAGGTAAAATATAGGTGATTTAAGCATAGTTACTCTGTTTCATTGCTAGTCGATGAAGCCTTTATTTTTAACGAGGATTTTAATAAATGGATTGCAGTAAATGAGTTTATAGCCCACTTGGCGCTATGTGTAGCCTATAAACACTGCCAAGGGGATACCGTTCATTATATTATTATAAGGTGTGGAGGTCTCCATTATATTGCATAACAGCAGTCTTAGTTTTCAAACCAATACAGAAACACATTTTGACAGACATAGATTGTATTATTAGGTTTTTCTTTTTTATTGCTTAGATGGGTGGACGAGCTCGCAGCCCACCTGGTGTTAAGTGGTTACTAGAGCCCATAGACATCTACAACGTAAATGCGCCACCCACCTTGAGATATAAGTTCTAAGGTCTCAGTATAGTTACAACGGCTGCCCCACCCTTCAAGCCGAAACGCATTACTGCTTCACGGCAGAAATAGGTAGGGCGATGGTACCTACCCGTGCGGACTCAAGAGGTCCTACCACCAGTAAATTTCGGTTGGTTCGGGGAAAAATAGACAGCATAATATTCTGAATTTTTAAATTAAGTTTTAAGTAAGTTATCTCATTTTTGTTTTCTCTTTGAAGATATTATACTTTGGTAACGAGACCTTTAAGCTAAGTCTTATTATATAATTTCTTTACTTTTTCGGTTATAATATGAAAAATAATAAGAAGCGAAATGTGATAAAGTTGATTAATTTGAGACTTCAATCAATTGGGGTGAGATTAAATATAGCAAGATGAGATGGAATAAAATAAGATCTTATTTAAACGGTGGCTATTTACTAAGATCTTTTCAGTGGACTTTTTAGAAGCTTTAGTAGCTTTGGAGAGGCTACGTCCAGCGGCTTTGTTTCATTTTCTCACATTTGTGCACTTTTACAAATACTAAACAGTTGATAAATCCCCGTTATCACACATTTAAATCTAAAGAAACATTAAATAAACAAAAATAACAGTTAACAATTCCCACAAAAGTTGTGTGTGCTCCTCGCGTTCTGCCAAAAACCCATAAATTTCGTACTTTAAAAACAGAAGATTGATATGCTTTCAATTTAAATTCGACAACATCAAAAAAAACCTAATTAAAATATACAAGAGATGATTGACATTTAAAATATAACTTACGCAAATTTTAAAGACTGTTCTAGAAACTAGGACTATCCAGGGTATTCCCGATTGAGTCTTGAGCTCACACACTTGTCCCGGATAAACGGCAAGGCCTCCGGGTGAACAACGTTACTTACACTAGAAAAAAACTACACGTAAATAAAAAAGAGTTAGTCTTTTTACCCTCAACGAATCTTCTTTACCCACGGTTTTGAAGGGATGCTGATAAAAAAGGCACTTAGTAGGGGCGATGTTCTTCATTTTAAATTCATGTTTTATTAAATTATATCAATTTAATTCGGCTCGTAGTTGACTTTGTTACAGTATGTTCATATTGGTGTTTTACATTTTATTGCCTATATGTATATTATGCTTATAGAAACTATGAAACAATCATGTACATTGTGACCGCTCTATTGAGTAAGTATAGCTTAAAAAAAAACTTAAGAGACACTTGAATAACACCCTAGACTGAAAATTAAAAGGCTTAGAAAAGGTTTTCTTATGGTTTTGCGAGTTTTAGACACAGTATCAACTATGATACGAAATACCATTTAAGTCCTAATTTTGTATTGTTATTATTACGAATACTATAAATTTTTTATGATCACGGACGTTAAGGCAATGTACGTCGGCATTTCAATATAATGCTTACTACCGTCCATCTTTCTATAAAATAACTTTTGCTTTTCATTTCACACAGAACGAACTAATAGTATATTGAGGTCTGGTAGCTAATTATAACTTAAGATATGATGACTTAATATCATTAATGACGCAAGATAAAAATCATAGAAATATTTTTAAAATAAGAAAATTGAATGATTTTTATACTAAAAGTTAGTGAAAGTTATATTTCAAAATAATTACGCTAAATAATATTAAGATAAATTGTATAAAGTTAAAACAAAACGAAGTCACTGTAGTTCTTGCACTGTGGCCTTGTAGAACAGTAATCTTCGTTTTGTTAAGCAATCTCATAAAAACGCCCTAACAATAAAACCTACAATGACAATAATTCTGACATAAAAAAAACTTCGATAATTTTTCAATGGAATTTAACCCTTATAGCTTAGATCATAAATCTGGTATTGCATCCGGTAAGTGCTAAATTAATAAAAAAAAATACTTTGGTTATTAATGCATTTCCTGCTATCTAAATTTATACAATGTTAACCTAGTTAAATGGGAGCTGTGTTAGAGAAAAATCTTAAGTGACAAATTTTAATGGTCGCGTTAAGTAGGTAAACAGATAGTTACGTATAATGAAGGAATAACTTATTGTAATATAGTTTTGTGGGTAGCGACTTGGCTCTGTCCCTGGCATTGCTGATGCCCATAGGCGACGGTAACCACTCACTATCAGGTGATACAGGTGATGCAAGGGCAATTTAGTAACACCTCGCTGAATCTATCATGAGATAGTAATCAGGACCCGCTAAGAAGATCCGGCGAGAAACTCGGTGGATTATGTCTGCGGGTTATGTTATACGTTGAACTCATCGTCGCATTTAGCTGGTTTGACAAGAACGGTAGCACTCAAGATCCTTCTAGGCATTCCAAACACCGAAATGTCTAAAAGCATCAAGAATGGATCGGGTAATTAGCTTAGGAACCTTAACTAGTAGGTGAGCTCACGGGGCTCAAACCTGACGACGTTGCTAACACGAACCCTAGCAAGAGCCGTGCTTCGCAGAATTTACCACCGGATCGGAAACGCGACCCACCGAGAAGATCCGGCGAGAAACTCAGTGGGCTGTGTCTGTGGGTTAATTTACTCGTCAAGCCCTTCGTCGCAAGCGACGGGTTCGACGAGAACGGTGACCGGTGCTTGAGGTACCTAAAAGCACCGTTAGTGGATCGGGAGAATCCGAAATGACGTGTTTTGGGCGACGTCGACTGCTTTCCATTCTTTCCGCAGGATCGGGAATGGCAAATTAGCTGATAGCTTACCAGAACTATTAAATTTCATTAAACAATTGAATACAAAAAACATTAAATCACCTCAAGCTTAACCAATCGCATCTCATAATGTGTACGTACAAAAATATGACATGTCGTTTATTTGGCGTCGCTGACGTCACTCGTAGTGTTGCGTTGAGCCGTGTGTCTTAAAGTTCACGGTAATTTTAAAATATAATAGCTTTCTGCTTCCCTATTGTCTTTAGAACACCTTTCGCAATCGTAACCGCTAAAACATTGAAAAAATACGTACTGGAATGTATAGTTGACATTTCTGTCTTGGCACGTGTAAGCTTGCATCTGCTAACCGTCTTGCAATTACTAGAATTTATTTACTGCCCACTTATAATGACTAATATCTAGTTAAACTTTAAAGGTAGGCCTAATTTGTAAGCTTGGTAGGTATAATTGTTTTTTCCAATAGTAATTTTGCATGGACCACATTAATACCTCTGATTGTATTATTTAAAGTATATCTCACTCACCAAAACCGATGCAAATCTATTTCGGGGCGTGAATACACATTAAAATTATATCGCTGTTTTTAAACAGATATTTTCGTCATTTTATAAGATTTTTGTAATCTAATATAGAACCAGGCCGACAGACAGAACCGACCCTAGGTGACTGGGAGAAGGGCAGGCAAATGATGATGAAAATCCTCCCTATTTCTGTAGCGAAGCAGTCATACAATCCGGAGTGGGGCAGCCGTTATTCAATTGAGACTTCATGTTTTAAGGCAAGTGAGATTATAATTGGGCTCCAGTTATTATCAACTTGATCAACCGGCAAAAATAGGGTTTCTGGTACCCACTTGTTACAAGACGCTCTACCATCAATAAGACTCTTTCTTTACATGTAACCCAAAGCCGGCACTTGAGCTATTTATTTATTTATTGCTGAGATGGGTGGACGAGCTCACAGACCACCTGGTGTTAAATGGTTACTGGAGCCCATACGCATCTACAACGCAAATGCGCCACCCAACTTGAGATATAAGTTCTAAAGTCTCAAGTATAGTTACAACGGCTGCCTCACCCTTCAAACCGAAACGCATTACTGTTTCACGGCATAAATAGGCAGGGTAGTGGTAGCTACTCGTGCGGACTCACAAGAGGTCCTAGCACCAGTGCACTAAAACTAAACTAAACTAAAAGTATGCATTGACTAGGCATGTCTAGTTGGCGGCAACTTTCAATATACAATCGGCTAGCGCTACACCCGTCAACACACACGAACTAGCGTTATTTCGAGTTTTACCTTTGCAAATTATTCCCACTTGATCGCATCGTAAATTCCCATACCGGCGGCGCATTGTTGACGAAATAAATCAACATTTAAATCGAAGGAAAAAAAAGAAACTAGTTTCAGGGACAAAAAAAAACGAAAGAAGGGCAAGCGTATGTCTTCGTACGATTTTCGCACGCGGAAGTTCCCGTTCGAATAAGCTTTGAGACAACAATGACTTACAAAAGCGCGTTTGACAATGGAAGCAGGAATCAGAGCAGCTCATTGTTGGCCCGGCAGCTGAGCGGAGAGATCTTTCTTAATTCTACAATATGCAATTCGGAAGGACGCGTAACCGTTTTGAACGGACTAAGGTATTGCGATCCGATTTTTTGATGGAGCTTGGATTCTTTTCGCAACTGCCATTATTATCCTTTCATTGTTATGTTAATTTATGACGGCGAAGGTAATTTTTTTTTCCTTAGAGTTTTCAAATTCAATCGACATTATGAATCACGCATGCCTAAGTCAATCATATTTTTGACATTTTTATTCTTATTTTAGTTAGGTGTAAGTTTATAGTAGCAAAATTTAATCAATTTAATTACTTAATATTGTGATATTTTTTGTTTTCTCTTACTCTCATTTTCGAACTAGTGCTGTAATAATTTAAATAGTGTACGTATTCTCAAAGTTTTGAAGAAGCAAGTTCTAGTTTCTAAGAAAATACTACATTTTTTTTATCTTTTACAGTTATCTACATTATTTACATTAGAAACAACTACCCGTGGTTGTTACTCTTGTAACAACCGCCAAAATATTGGGAGCCCAGTATAGAGTTATATATAAAATATTTCGTAAATTTTTAAATTAAATATAATGTGACAATTGAAGTCGTTGTGACCCAAAAGGATAATAAATCCAGTGCATTCGTATTTTGCGATGTAGATGTGTTTGGCGTTCGAGTCCCGCAGGCGGGTACCAATTTACCGATAAAATACGTACTTAACAAACGTTCGCGATTGATTTTCACGGTGAAGAAATAGCATCGTGTAATAAAAATCAAATCCGCAAAATTATAGTTTACGTAATTACTGGTGGTAGGACGTCTTGTGTGTTCGCACGGGTAACTACCACCATCCTGCCTATTTCTGCCGTGAAGCAGATAATGCGTTTTATTTTGAAGGGTGGGCCAGCCGTTGTACTGTCAAAACTGGGATCTTAGAACTCATATCTGAAATAAATGGCGGCATTTACGTTGTAGATGTCTATGGGCTCCGGTGACCACTTAACATCATGTGGGCCGTGAGATCGTCCTAACCTAAGCAATCAAAATAAACATTAATTAACTTGAAGCAAAAAAAAAACTATGAAACTAATTTCTCCCCTGAATTTCCCCTCGCACAACGTCGCATTGAATTTAGAGATGTTTGAATAGTTTCATAGCTTATATAAGGATTATTAAAGCATTCGTTTTGATAACAGGAAATATTTTATTACTAGGAATTTGGAGACCGCTCAATTAATATATTGTAAAATACGACCAACTACGATGTTTTGCAATTTAACAAAGGCCTTAAAAAAATACCCATTAATTTTCATTGATAAACATTGAATAACTTCCACGGCATATTCGATCGTATTTATGTTCATAAATTGATAGCACATGACAGAAATGGCCCATAAATTATTTATTAGAATAAGGACTTAAAAAACGGTACTATGGTTTTTAGTCGTGGGATCTTAGGGACTTTCCACTGGGCCTACGGGGTCAAGGGTCAACGCAAAGGTGATTTATTCGTGAGCCCCTCCCGGATTATTTTATTTCTGGTTTCACAGTTTCCAAGACAAGTTTCTGCCTTTTAAGGGATCGATTCTTTGATTTAGGGTATATTGTAGGGGATTGTTAGCTTAAAATTTGTGGGGTACGCTTGTTAAGTTCTATTTGGTGACCGAGTTATCTGCTGAGTAATGGCTGAATAAGTTTTCGTAGAGAAATGGAGGATTTTTATTATATTCGGCTCCAGGAAGGCCGACTTGCTTTTGGGGACCTGGGATTTAATAAGAATAAGTATTGCACATTTATAAGTAGCGGATTAGTGTGAGGAATTAATGTTAGAGCTCTAATATTATTTTTTAATGCTCAATATGTTTTCGAAAATGGACTATTATGATAAATAAATCTATAGATATAAAAATGAATTGCTTTTCGTTAGTCTCGCTAAAATTCGAGAACGGCTGGACCGATTTGGCTAATTTTAGTCTTGAATTATTTGTGGAAAAGGTTTAAAAGGTAGATAAATATGAAAATGCTCGGAATATAAATAAAAATAACAATTTTGTTTTCCCTTTGATGTGCCCCCCGTCGGACGGATTCCTTTTGTTTGTTTTAAGTTTATTTTACACAAAAGTTTAGGTCTTTTATTTATCGATTGAGGCACTACAAAGTCTGCCGGGTCAGTTATTTATTAATAAAAATAAATAAAAAATCTGTCTAGAAATCTTTGAAAAAAAGAACCACTATTAAAGTATTTATTATCTGCGAAAACAACTAGGGCTTTTTTTTTAGAAAATAAACTTGGTTGGAATACCCATCCCAAATAATTCATTTATTTTTGGAACTTAGAGCATCATGATACGTCCCAAATAGCGTTTTTCCCAAATCGGGAATCCCAACGTTGATCTTTGGTCGCTCTTTGGCTTATTTATTATTATAATATAAGGAACAATCTAAATAATCTACATTACATTTATAGTATTGTTATTTTTGTGCTCACACTTCAAAATCAAAACTAGACCTCCTTTTTCGCGTCAAACGTCAGAAGTCATTCGTGATGTTTGTTTGACGCATAAAAAACGCGATGACGTTTGAAACATTGACATGTCATTGCGCTGTCAAAACGTGACAGTCATGCGCTGTTCACATCACACATGAGCGGACATTTCGGACCGACCCTAGAATGTGTCTGTTCTACCCTGTGACTAAATATAGTAGAATTAGTAACATTGTTTCGTTTAAATGCGATAATGTGCTTTTAAAATAGGCGCTGAAGGTCGTTTTTTAGTAGGGAGCATTATGGAACATTGTTTTTCGTAAAAATCCACAACGAAAATGAAGCCGTCACAGAGTTTGATTTTTTTTTCTGAATACACGAGTGAACAACCTCACGGGCGATCCGTGTGCTTAGTGCGAGTTTTTTAACGTTCTCGATAGCGTAGAAGTTAACTCAAATTTGTATGCAGTTGAAACAGCGCCCCTAGCGGCAAACGTAGGCAAACGTTCCATACAGTTAACTTTTACGCTATCGAGAACGTTAAAAGATCCACACTAAGTACACTGAACTACACGGGTGTCAATTGGTTACCGGAATTCGTAAACGTTACTATGAGAATGCCGTCACCCATCACGAGACATGAGGTCTGAAGTCACTGTATTATTACTTCTCAGCACAAGTGACCTTCGCAGCGACCTTAACGTAAATAAATAGAAGTCAGAAGAAAGATATGCTGTATCTGATCGTGTGAGCGTATAATACCATTCTTTAATAGCCTCCAAGAAGATTAAAGTGAAAAGGATTTTTAAAAAAAAACCGTATACCCAAAAGACATTTCTTTAAGTATGGTAGAGCAAGAGTTGTTTTTTGATGTTACATTCTTGAGTTTATTTATACATATAAGGCAACATAACTTTATCTAATAACTTTATATTACACCTCATGAATCGGGATATTAAATTTTAGCTAGTAAATTTAAGGGACAATATTTAAAAAAAACCATCACAGTAGACTATGAATTTAAAATTAACTGCAATTTCTTGAAGCTTTCGCGAATAAAAAATGTTCCTTCCGAAAAAAACCCTAGCAAAACAAACAAAACGTTATTCACACTACATTTAATTCGTAAATAATTAAACAACCCTATTGTAATTAGACCTCAGTACTTTGAAGTACAAAGTCAAGTAATTTGAGTACTAATACTTAGAAGTGTATTAGCCAATGTATAAGACACTACAGTTAATGTTTCTTATGACTTTATGATTGGGTGTTAGAACTGAAAATCGTTTGGCAAAACATTAACTAACGGAAATATCAATGGTTTTTTTTAGCTTACTTTTCGTAATATTGGGCTTTAAACAAATTTAATCGTTCAGTTATAGTTAATTTTGAGAGCTTTAACTGGTTTCTCTAAGGTTCCGTTTTGATTGAAATTTAATTTCTAAGAGGTAAATAAGTTTGTTTTTTGTTCTCTGCAAAATCAGCTGCCCTTCTTTTGTTTGATTCAAACTCCTTAACTTAAAGAGATGAGGTTTACAGCCTTATGCAACTTAAAAATAGGGATGTGTCGATAATATTTTTTCGATAAATTTTCATAAGTTATTTTTTAAAAGGCGTTTGTAGTTTAATTAGTAGGGTTAGGTTTTTATTATTTTAATTGCTATTTTTTTTCCTACCTATACTAATTGCCTTGAGAGGCTATTTCAGCTTCGCCCTAACATGTAAGTGAGCTCACAGGGCTCAAACCGGAGTGTTGTTAGCACTGGCCCTAGCAAGAGCAATGCTGCGCAGAATCTACTACCGGATCGGAAACTTGACCCACTGAAAAGATCCAGCGAGAAACTCAGTGCGCTGTGTCTGTGGGATTGCTATTAAAACAAGTTGAACGTATGGTACATGCGATACTCAGGAATTATAAAGAAGGTGACATTACTGCTATGACTGGATGATAAGGTAGTAAGTAGGAGCAGCTCGAGGAAGACGGGGAGCAAATCTATTTCTCTTCTCAACTGCTATATGATGATGAGTAATGAGAAAACTTGTTTTAAAACGTGTCAACTGTCAAAAATGACAAACGATGATGACAGTTGACAGGTTTATTATTTTTATAGAAAGTAGCTGTAGACATGACATACTACATTAAAATTAGTAGGTAATCAGAAACAATTTGTCACTGTATTGATTAGATGGATGGCCGAGCTCCTGATGTTAAGTGGTTACTGGAGCCCATAGGCATCTACAATGTAAATGCTGCCACCCACCTTGAGATACAAGTTCTGAGGTCTCAAGTATAGTTACAACGGCTGCCCCACCCTTCAAACCGAAACGCATTACTGCTTCACGGCAGAAATAGGCAGAGTGGTGGTACCCACCCGCGCGGACTCACAAGAGGTCCTACCACCAGTAATTACGCAAATTATAATTTTGCGGGTTTCATTTTTATTACACGATGTTATTCCTTCACCGTGGAAGTCAATCGTGAACATTTGTTGAGTACGTATTTCATTAGAAAAATTGGTACCCGCCTGCGGAATTCGAACACCGGTGCATCGCTTTAACACGAATGCACCGGACGTCTTATCCGTTAGGCCACGACGACTACTGCACCGGATTTCCCGGCAAATATGTACTTTTACCTTCATGTTTTAAGAAAAGTTGGAATACAAATAAATTAATAATGTTGTTGCAGTAAAGAAATATTTATTTAAATAAACATAATACAAAAGGCTTTAATAACGAAAGTATTTAAATTAACAAATGTAAATGACAAAGAAAACATACTTTTCTTTGCATATTATAAAATATGTCGTAGGTTAGGTTAGATTAGGTTGTAGTGGTACGCATGCGCGTGCGCTTGCACATGCGCACCACATTACTAGCACTTGCGATTTGCGTTTTGTATGCTATGCTCACATTTACTAAAACGACATGGTCATTGTGAATTCAATGTACATTTCCCTTCTTTGAAATTGTAAATGTTAGTTGAATGCATATTACCCAAGGCAAATGTGCATATTTACCGGAAAATGTGTACATTTGCCGCAATATCTACTTTTAACGTAACATGTTATTATAAATATAGCTTAATAAAATCTTATACTTACTCAAGTTAAAAATCTTCAAAACTCAATTTGATATGACTAGAATCTTTCACACTAACGCAAACAGCAGTCTGAGCCGTCGATATTTTTATCGGCATTGTGTATATTGTACTCCTTCAGTTTCCTGCCTCGCAGCTAACTCAACAAACGTCGCCTACACAAATATTTATTTGAGATGTCGTTTATCGATACGGTTACAACACTAGCGGCCAGGTGCGGCACGTGTTCGATTCGTGGTTGCTCTCTGTCGGAGTCTCAAGTAGAGCAATGTTTCACAAAAATGAACTTTCTTACAATATAGTGTGAATTCAAAACAGCTATATTGAGCACAATCTAGTACGGAATCTTAGGATTTCGGTGGCATAATTTAATTAGTTTGCTGCCTCACAAGTATTTACAATCTCAATGATGACCTGGAGCTTGACTTAGTAAGTATATACAGTCGGCATCATTGTGCTACTTCGAGACGGCGGCACGACACGAAAACCCTCTCGTTGTGGCCGTCGGAAATTACATACCCCACTATTAAGACCTGTAGACCGAATGGTAAACAGTCGACGTCGCCCTAAGCACGACATTACGGATCCTCCCGATCGATTAACGGTGCTTTTTGGTTCCTACCACAAACACCGGTCACTGTCCTCGTCGAACCCGTCGCTTGCGACGAAGGGCTCGACAAGCGAATCAACCCATAGATACAGCCCACTGAGTTTCTCGCCGGATCTTCTCAGTGGGTTGCGTTTCCGAGCCTGTGGTAGATTCTGTGAAACACTGCTCTTGCTAGGGGCAGTGTTAGCAACACCTTTGGTTTGAGCCCCGTGAGCTCACCTACACGCTAGAGTGAAGCTGAAATAGCCTCTCAAAGCTATCAGCCTAAGTAGGAGAAAAAAAAGCGGTAGGCGGCCCAAGGTAGCTTGGGTCGGCCCTTGGCATGGCTAACGTCCATGAGCCACGGTAATCACTCACCATCAGATGAACCGTATACTCATCTGTCTAGAAGGGTAATAAAAAACTCACATTAAATTGACTTTTATATCTTCCACCCACTTCTGGTTGCTGTAAGTCATAAAACTCGTCATTCTTATGACAATCCAATAATATCGTACCATTAAATTGATCCGATCGGTAATGGATGTATTTACATATGTATGCTGTTTTGTTATTATCTTAATGATTCTAAAACTCTCCAAAACATAGAAGCACTTTGATTTAAAAATAATAAATAATAGTTTAAAAAAACTAAAAAAAATACGCTTTTACTTTTACTTTTACGCTTATGGTGTCAGTAGTTATAAATATTTTATGAACAGATATGAGTAGAAGGGTTATTTTGATAATATCGGATATTTTTATTTTTTTAGTTGAATTTCAATTTGTTCACTTGTTTATTTTTAAGTATTGAATTGTCATCGGTCCTTAATAAGTATGCCAAATTTCGAGTTAATTCGACGTTTTAAAGGGGGTCAAAATCATGTTCAAAGATTCTGTTACATATTAACATACATACGTCTGAAGCTAATAAAATGGTCACTAAGAGCTTTGTCAAATTCTTACAATTTGCTTTAGACGTTATTGCCGCGAATGCATATTTCAGAAAACGCTATTAATCTGCTTTACAATCAATCTGTCAACAGATTTGTAAGAATACGTATTGTTACAATTCCAATAGGCACCGTCTTCAAAAGTAACGTGAACCTTAAATCCTAAGCAATGCAGTAGGAAGTGCAATAACAACTTAATGGAGAGACCGCGCGTAAAATTACAGATTACGCGCACGGGAACATAACAACGTTCGGTTTGCACGTCAAGAATAGGGTTGTCGCAACAACGTGTATATGGGCGCGAATACCACCATTGGCAATAATTAAGGTAGTAATATATAGTTTAGTTTATTCTATGTTAATTTATTTATTATTAGCAAGATGAAACTGTTATTCTACCATGTATACTAATATTATAAAGAGGAAAGATTTGTTTGTTTGTTTTGAATAGGCTCCGAAACTACTGGATCGATTTGGAAATTCTTTTTCCATTACAAGGCGTCATTAGCCCTGATGAACAAAGGCTACTTTTTTTTTTTTTTTTTTTTTTTTTTTTTTTTTTTTTTTTTTTTTTTTTTTTTTTTTTTTTTTTTTTTTTTTTTTTTTTTTTTTTTTTTTTTTTTTTTTTTTTTTTTTTTTTTTTTTTTTTTTTTTTTTTTTTTTTTTTTTTTTTTTTTTTTTTTTCGTGTGTTCGAACTCACACCTCATCTGGCGAGTAATAATTAAGTTCAAAAAATTGCTAAATGCTAAATACCCGATACGGGATCTCATTGTTTAATATTTATGCAATATCCGTCTTGTATTTAATATTTAGCAGACACTGTTTTGAAGTGAAAATGTTCAGAATATGATTATTGTTTATATTATCGTTTAAAAACATAAATGACTGTATAAATAATTAAATATTAATAATAATTTATATGTATAATGAAAAGTAATAAATTAATTAAGTATTGTAATTGTTATGCAAATGATGTTGGCGCCATCTTTTATTAGGCTAGATAATAACAATGTTAGTTTATATAAGTTAAAAGTAATTCATGTAAAATAAATTAATGTCAGTCATATAAAAATCACTAAAATATGTATTGTAAATATTAAGCTATATTTTGTGAATTGTTTCGCAGTATCACAAAATGGCTAATTGTGTAAGAACTAAGACGTGGCTTTTTGTAAAAAAAAAGTAATGTAAAAGTTTCATAGAATTGTATTGTATTTTAATTGTAAAAGAACTTATGCGTGAAAACCCTGGCTTAACGCCGACATGTACGACCATCGATTTTAGGGATGGCAAATCTGAGTTGGCATTAAAACCTTTCAAACGTGAATTTGTAAAGGTAGGTAGGTATATAAAGTGTTTTAATTGTTATTGTTGCGGGTGGATTGAAGAAACTGGAGCGGTTCTTGTGGAATTACGAGGCACGTGGCGCAGCTGCCTCTAACATTTGCGTAAGTCACAAAAAAAAAATGATCCACATTAGATCCACAAGGGATATAATATCTTAAAGAAAACTTGAAGTAGTAACGGTTTCTGTGTAGTTTATTTTATTTATTTATTTTTAACTTACTATACTTGACAGTTTAAAGGTGGACTTAATGCTCTCATAGACATTCTCTGATAGTCTACCTTAAGGGAGTGCAGAGATGAACCTTGGTAGGTGAAGTGTGATAGTGATAGTACAAACATATGTATAAATATAACATATATAACATTTATAGATAGAAATACACAAAATAATACATCTTATATATAAAATTCTCGTGTCACAATGTTACATTACATTTTGTTATTTTGGTCGTCTTGGGTTGTAATATAATGTCTTTCCAAACACGAATGGAGACAATGAAAGTTTTTATTTAAGACGAACACAATATATAGAAAGAAGGAGAAAGTACACAAGAAATAGATAGTCCAAGCAACACAAGCAGGTACACGAAACAAAAAGCAAAAATTATAATTCAACCCAAGACGACTAAACTGGTGACCCCGACGTGATGTATTTTTTTTTTTTTTTTTTTTTNCCTTGTAGTCGCACGGCTGGACACATCTGACGGCTTTGGTACCATGTTTGAAATGATACCAACATATGGGGTGCTGTCTGTAGTTTGACTGTGACCGGCGGCGAGATGAAGATCTGCTGCGCTGCTTCGGTCGCCGTTGTGCTCTGCTTGGGCGATGGTTGACTTGCGCGGTCAGTGCACTTACTTGTTTTGTCAACTCTGCTACCTGTCGTGTCAACTCGTCGATATGTGTAGACGTGGTAGCGCTTGCTACCTGCGGTACCGGGGTCGCGATGTCATTGACCCGGTCGGCAAGTTCCGCCAGTGCGTCGAGAGACAACGATGGCTGCGAAGCGATGATTGGCTGCAATCCAGTGGGTAGACGGCTTGTCCAAATTGTTTTGACGAAGTCCTCGGGTATTCCGGGGCCAGCGAGATGTTGCAGGTGCCGTAGGAATTGCGAAGGCTTGCGGCTTCCGAGCTGTTCGTGCATGAGCAACTGCTTAACCTTATTCTCCCGCGACACTGACAGTCTCTTGATGAGCTCATCTTTGAGTCGATTGTAGTCAGGTGGGCTGGTAAGAATGTCTTCAACTTCGGCTGCATACTGCCTGTCTAAGATACTCAAGATGTGGTAAAATTTGGTCGCATCATCGGTTATACGCATTACTGCAAATTGTCCTTCGACTTGAGCGAACCATATATCAGGTTTTTCTGGCCAAAAAGGTGGGATACGTAAATGTGAGGGTGGCGACGAAAAAGTTGTTAAGTCTGTCGCTGCGACCGGAGACGCCATTTTACCGTGTCGCCGTGGCCGCGTGTTAACTTGCGATTTAACTGTATCACTTCCACTCAAGCTGGTGACCCCGGAGAACACATTCAAGAGATGTCCAAGTTCCCACCTTTTTGGCCTGAAAAACCTGCTATATGGTTCGCTCAAGTCGAAATCTGACTTGCGAGCGCGCATCCCGTATTATCTTTTCTGTTCTACGCCTTTTATAATTTTTGCTTTTTGTTTCGTGTACCTGCTTGTGTTGCTTGGACTATCTATTTCTTGTTACTTTCTCCTTCTTTCTATATATTGTGTTCGTCTTAAATAAAAACTTTCGTTGTGCCCTTTTGTGTTTGAAAAGACATTATAATTCAACCCAAGACGACTAAAGTTATTTTTATATTCCCCCATCGCTCACAGCGCTACATGCCTCTTTCACTCCTTTACCACATCCTTACCACACACTTACAATAAGTTAGTTTTTTTTTGTACACTAGAAATTCCCTAGAAATCTTATATATGACAAAACAACGTTTGCCGGGTCAGCTAGTGTACATATAAAAATATATAAAAATAAATATCGATTAGATGACTCTGCTAACTCTCTGAGAAACAGTTCTCGAAGCCTCGTTTTTATTGTTATCGCATTATATTATAGCATTTCTTTATTTATTACACTTAATGTACATCAATGGATTAAATGCCAAAAAGTATTATCTACCATTCGCACAAGTCACACAGAAATCAACGTTGGAGGTGCATTGGTTGATAAATTAAGAGAAAAATGGATAGAATAGACGTTATACTCCAATTAGAATTTTATTTCGAATTGTACTTGTAAATTATTGATTGTACATAGTTGTACATAGTTTGATTGTACATTTGTTATACGAAAATTATAATTTTGCGGGTTTGATTTTTACTACATGATGCTATTCCTTCACTGTGGAAGTCAATCGTGAACATTTGCTAAGTACGTATTTCATTAGAAAAATTGGTACCCGCCTGCGGGATTCGAACACCGGTGCCTCGCTACATACGAATTCACCGGACGTCTTATCTTTCGGGACACGACGTTGACGCTGGTTGCTATTTTGTTAGTAGTTAATTTTTAATACGCTTTTATTAGCTTCATACATTGTCATATGTAGCTATATATTATGTATGTAACGGAATCTTTGAACATGATTTTGATCTCCTTCAAAACGTCGGATGAACTCGAAATTTAGCGAACTAATCAAGGACCGATGACAATTCAATATTTTAAACAGTCAGAGCCGTTATTTTTATAATAAATTTATTTTCTATTTTTTAGTTGGATTTTCTACCAAAGCGTTTTTTTAACATTTTTTTTTTGTATTTAATTAAGTACCTTTTTGGGATACAAGCCCCATTCACGGATTATAGCCTCCTCCAGTTTTGTCTTCTTCTTTCTGTATATATAAAACGCAGCTAACAATAAAGTAGAATGTGCAAAAACAAACATTGATTACGGGTTCTACGAGCCCTCATGTTAAATAACACTATCCTGCCTATTCCTGGCGAGCTGGTGATCGGTAGCATTTCTAGTGATGACTTAAGACCAGGTGACCCGTGCTTAGAAAAAAAACCAAGCGCAATGTAAATAGCACAATTTCCAATTGGATTTTGAATGCGCAATTATAATTTAAATGAAAATTTGGCGCGAATCTTTACAATCGCCAATAACAAAACGCAGTGATTGTAACGCGAAATAACAAAAATCGGAAAACAACAAAAGCATTTTACATCAAACCAAAAAAAAACTCATTTTTACACCGGACTACACATTGTTAGGTCCATCTGCCGCCCCTATCTGCAAATGTAATTATGTTTGTCGTTTCAATAAACCAATTATTGCCTATTCTCTATGTCATGGAATATTTGTATAGCGACTAGAGAAATTATAAAACGTACTCATAATCTATATATTAATACGTCAAGCAAAAACTTTGTATCCATTTTTACGAAAATTGCGCGGACGGAGGTGTATGAAATTACCCACACTTATAGAGAATATAGAAAAGAAGTCATCCTGAAGTAACGTTCAACTTAGCTTCAAGTTTGCGCTGTAGTAAATATCCTATAAGTCTATGCTACATTATAAGTATTATGAGAAAATATATCAAACAGATTTTCCCGGTTAATTCTTACAAAATATTAAGCTTTAAAAGTTTTATGACTTCTTTTTTTTTAATACAGGCATGTCGGCTATATAATAATATTATGTATTTTCTGTATACACCCAACATGATTGTAGACGCACTTTCAAAACTAGTCTCCATAATTTTGGAACCATATCATTTCGGAGATTCGACGCGGCCATTTTTTTTCTCCGCCATTTGTAGATTCGGTTTAATCTAACGTAAACCCGTCACAAGCGTTCTAAAACAATACACGAGCGAAACAACAGAACGATATAAAACTATAATTGTCGCAACCCGTCCACAATTTTCGTTACCATATGTCAAACGAATTTAATTGTGAATAACGAAATTGAACAATTAAGCGCAGACAAATTGTGGCCGCGTTTAAAAGTCGATCAGGGACGCGTGCGACTAATTCGATCATTAAATTGTTTAAAGCGTGCGTTACCGTTTTTTTCATAACTTAGATACCCCTATTTACCCCTATATTTACTATAAAGTCAATGATTATCTAGAAGATTGCACAAAGTGGGAATGAGTTGCTCGCTCCGGGCATTTCAATATTGTAATAATTGTTATGTTATAATTACTTATTGTAAAAATGAATATTTAAAAAAAACTAATATTTAAAATAATAAAAAAAATCTAAAATTAAAAAAAAACAAAAAAAGACATGCCCGCTGAGTTTCTTGCCAATTCTTCTCAGGACGGAGGCTAATTCTTGTGAATTGGCGGTAGTTCTTTTGACGTTCAACAAGTATGTACTTTCATTTATGTTGAATAAAACTTTTTTTGATTTGATTTCATTTGATATTAGATTAGATAGAAAAGTAGAAGGAAAACGTCCTAGAGGCCGGAGCCCCAAACGTTGGTCCGACCAGATCTCCGAGCAAACCAGCGGACCACTTAGCGCTGCACTACACCAGGCAACTGACCGGAACCGACAGAGGCTGGCAGTCGACAAGCTGAAACGGAATCACGATCCTCAGCAATGAGGGAGCGAAGGATAAGAAGAAGAAGATACCCCTGTGGACGAGCTCACAGCCCACCAGGTGTAAAGTGGTTACCAGAGCCAATAGACATCTACAACGTAAATGCCACCTACCTTGAGATATGAGTTTTAAAGTCTCAGTTTTTAAAGTACAACGTCTGCGCTACCCTTCAAATTGAAATGCATTACTAGTTCACGGTAGAAATAGGCGGGGTAGTGATACATACCCGTGCGGACTCACAAGACGTCCTACCACCAGTAATTACGCAAATTATAATTTTTCCGATTTGATTTTTATTACACAAAGCTAGTCCTTCATCGTGGTAGTCAATCGTGAATATTTGTTTAGTACGTATTTCATTAGAAAAAATTGTACTTGCCTGCGAGAAATATATATACCACAATGTTTTTGTACATCTGCCGCCCGCACCCGCATCACACCTCCGTATTAACGATCGCCCCGTGTACTCAATAATGTAATGAACACAATAAACACTCGATACGCGTAATGAATACAATATAATTTTAATAGTTGCGGGTGGTACGCGCTTGAGTTGGATGACGTACATCGACGGGTTTCGCCACGTCATTACGGATCCTCCCGATCTATTAACGGTGCTTTTAGGTACCTCAAGCACCGGTCACCGTCCTTGTCGAACCCGTCGCTTGCAACGTAGGGCTCGGCGAGTAAATTAACCCACTAAGTTTCTTGCCGGACCTTCTCAGTGGGTCGCGTTTCTGATATGGTGGTAGATTCTGCGAAGCACTGCTCTTGCTACGGACAGTGTTAGTAACACACTCGGTTTGAGCCCCATGAGCTCACCTACACGTCAAGGAGAAGCTGAAATAGCCTCCCTAGGCTATTAGCGGTAGTTTTCCAATTACAGCACAAGAGCGCATTATGCGGCATAATGCTCAACGTTGAATGTTCCAACTACAGCAACGCTTCGCACAATCGAGCACTCTCAAAAGTACTGCTCTCGCGTGATACTCGCAATTGATACCGACTCAGTGACAAAAAATTGACAAGTGTTTTTTCTTTAAGTTGGCATTGATCGAAATTTTTTTATATTATCGTTAGTAATATTATTTAATGTTGAAAAAAATTGCAAGGTTTTCGTTTCGTCGTAGTTTCTTAGAAATAATCAATGTTAATTAAAACTGTGCTACTTAGCGCACTAATTCACGTTCCAATTAAGCTCCAGCATAATTCGGCATTGTGCGTCACTGAGTCGCATTATGCTCTGTAATTGGAAAACTACCAGCATATGTAGGAGAAAAAACAGATGGGTTTCGCAAAGCAATCTTCGATTAACAAAAAACCCATCCATGGGTCAATATAAATTAAAATTTGATATGCACGTTTTGTACTGGGTTACGTATCGTATGGCTTTTGTTTATCGGTGTAAATGAAATCACGAGCGACACAAACAATAAGGTCCCTACTCACCATTATAGGGTCAATGTTAAAAACTGGACAACTTAACAGTGCATGAAAACATAAATAACATGCAAAAGCATAATATAAAAATAAATAATAGTTTAAAAAAAGTAACAAAATAAGCTTTTATAGAAAATCCAACTAAAAAATAGAAAATAAATTTGAATTAAAAATGATTTTATTGTAAAAAGCGTTATTTTTTAGTAGAACTTCAATTTTTTTTTTTTTTATTGCTTTAGATGGATGGACGAGCTCACAGCCCACCTGGTGTTAAGTGGTTACTGGAGCCCATAGACATCAACAACGTAAATGCGCCACCCACCTCGAGATATAAGTTCTAAGATCTCAGTATAGTTACAACGGCTACCCCACCCTTCGAACCGAAACGCATTACGGCCTGGCCACGGGGATCGGCGGTGCGAACAGCGAAGCGGTGGGCGAGGCGACCATTCGCGCAGCTCCGTTTGCAGGCCACGGGTACTCACGTTCGCCGCCGCGACTAGTAACGACAGCGAAATGTCTATATCGAAATTATCTCGATATTGCTTACAAATTAATAGTTTTTTGGTTCAGGACCTATTATTTGGAAAAGATTGTGAAGTACATGATTTGAATAAGAATCGGAGTATACCTATAGATGGAGAATTCCACAAGAAGTACGAGCAATACTTTGGGTGACTAGACTTCCAAATAGCTGGTCTAGCTAGTATTTCAGCTAAATTTTTTTTATTGCTTTGATGGGTGGACGAGCTCACAGCCCACCTTGTGTTAAGTGGTTACTGGAGCCCATAGACATCTACAACGTAAATGCGCCACCCACCTTGAGATATAAGTTCTAAGGTCTCAAGTTCATCAGCTCATCGTTTCAATATTTGTTATTATTATTAAAATTGTATGTCTTTGTAATAAATAAATAAATAAATAAAAATAAAATAAAAAATAAAAAAGTATAGTTATAATGGCTGCCTCACCCTTCAAACCGAAACGCATTACTACTTCACGGCAGAAATAGGCAGGGTGGTAGTACCCACCCGTGTGGACTCACAAGAGGTCCTACCACCAGTAATTACGCAAATTATAATTTTGAGGATTTCATTTTTATTACACGATGTTATTCCTTCACCGTGGAAATCAATCGTGAACATTTGTTGAGTACGTATTTCATTACAAAAATTGCTACCCGCCTGATATTCGAACACCGGTGCATCGCTCAACACGATTGCACCGAACGTCCGTTAGGCCACGACGACTTTAAAAATATAAAATAAAAAATAACTAAAAAATATAAAAATTTCGGCGTTAATTTTTCGCGGCGAAAACAACTAAACTCATTTAATCACTGTACTATTCGCCGCGACTACCGCTCGACTCCGTGGCTCGCGCCGTCCGTATTCATGCATTTGTTTTGCTCGCCCGCCGCATCGCGCGATTCGCTCGGTACATTTCGCCGGTCGCTTCGCCGCGCCGGTCGCCGGTGCGCGTGGCTTGTTAGGTACATTTCTATGCTCTTATTTTAGTCGCTAGACGCTTCGCCGTTCGCACCGCGCGAATATTCGTATCGGCGAATGTCCCGTGGCCAGGCTGTTACTGCTTCACGGCGGAAATAGGCGGGGTGGTGGTACCTACCCGTGCGGACTCACAAGAGGTCCTACCACCAGTAATCACGCAAATTATAATTTTGCGGGTTTGATTTTTATTACACGATGTTATTTCCAGTGACCATCAAGATTCCGTTACATACATACTATTACGTCTGAAGCTAATAAAAGCGTATTAATAACCATCTTAAGCTTGAGCTGTGGCGCTGACTAGCGCGCAATGTATGCGATCTAACAAGAAGTATTTGTCATGGTACAAACGTGCGCACGTGTAACAACGTCATTACTGATGTTTGTTACGACGATTGATGAGGGGTGGTCTGTCAGATGGTACGCGATATTTAATATATAATTATTACGCCATTTTCAGATTATTCCCTTTAAATTACGAGAGTGTTTATTATTGCTTAAGTTTTGATGTATCTGTACCTGCAGGGGGTTTAAGGGAACTTGGGCCACTGAGGAAGGCTTCACTTTGATGCGAACAATAAATAATATTAAATTAACATAACTACATTTCGGAATTGCGTCATAAAAACCAGAGTATAAGGCACATTTTTCTTCAAACCTATAATCTCTCGTGTGCCACCGCCCGTACGCGATCAAACAACCGCAGTTCTTCTTCTTCTCGCTTCGGTTTCCTCAATACTGACGGTCTTGACCACCTCCTCGCAACAAGAGCTTATTCTGGATCATTCTACGCCATTTTCTCCTATCTGCCGCCGAGTGTAGAGCATCGTGAACTGTGGTGTCGAAAGTAATCGTAGAGTAAGTATTTTTATTTTAGGAAACTTGTCGAAAATAGAAGTAGAGTAATAGCTTTTATTTTTGGAAATTTAACTCGATTATTTAACTATAAAATAAGTTGCAATGAGAATCGCAAATTATTATGAACTTTACGGAAGCAGCTGAATTGGCTTCACTGAATTTACAACCGCGAAAGGCGGATAGAGCACAAATGCTTGTCAGTTACCTGAAAAGTAATTGAGGTCCTTAATAACAATTCAAATAACCTGCATTGCGAAAATGCGTACCGAAAATACCAGACAAGTTCTGTGTGGTCTGATAAAGCGCCGACCTCAATACAATACCATTTTATAGCCCCGACCGCAAACCTCCGAGGATAAATAATTCATGGAATGATATGTCTTCTTGCGTCGTTTAAGGTAAATTCACACACAACCCGTTAGGATGACGAGCGGGTTTATTTAAGGGTCATAATTGACGTCTAAATTTATAGCATTTACTTCAGTGTCCGCGAGTCTTAAATATAATTAAAACTAATTCTACTGTTGAAACTCGCCTTTTTTAATATCCGACCTTTCGAATACTTTACACTTTCCGCAAAATTTTAAAACCGTAAAAGTGTTGTTAATAATTCCTACGGTTCACGAAACTAAAAAGAATACATTAAAATCTATAGTAATATTAGAAAGCTGAATGAAGAGTTTGTTTGTTTGAACGCGCTAATCTCAGGAACAACTGGGCCGATTTGAAAAATTCAGTGTTAGATAGCCCATTTAGTGAGGAAGGCTATAGGCTATATAACATCACCCTAAGACCAATACAAGGGAGCACCAATAAAGAATGTTTCAAAATCGGGTTTTTTTCCCTTTTGAGAGCTTCCGCTGCGTGCAGTGCAAAAACGGTTAAATTTTCGCTAAAATAATGGATGATAGAATTGTTCCCTTTTAAGAGATCTAAAAAAAGTCCGCGACAGCATGTTAAGGTTGGCTCACTATAACGTTTTTCATGCTAACCAAATTTGTTCTAAAATAAAGCATCATTTGTGAACTATTCCACGCGGGCGAAGTCGCGGGCAAAAGCTAGTACATGAATAAAAACATAAAAATTCAAATCAGCCTGATGTCTTCGCGTAGTTTTACGAAATGAAAGGTTCTAAAGGAGCCTTAACAACAGCAACATTCTCGATTAAAAGAAAATCTAACTAAGTTACTTTCTTGTTTTGAAATCGAACAGCACTGGTTTAGCTTCCAACTTTGTATAATGGAAGTAAATTACCGTTCGTTAATGTGTGTGAATTTTTATGTTGTTTCAGTTCTCACAGAAGAGAAATCCGTGAAAGGACTCGTGTATGTTTTAAAAAGTTTGCAATAAGATTGCGCCGTGAGTAATTTTATAAATAAAAAACGATATCAAATATTCCAAACAACGGAAGACTTAAATGCGTTTTCGCATTAAATCAGTTAAATATAAAAATTGATTAGACTGAATCGTTGACCGAATCAGTTGTCTGTGTGTGCGAACCGCACATTATTTTGGGCTTGTGACAGCCCCATGGCGGCCGCCCCTCGCGTGTTCCTATGTATATTTTATTTCGTTATTTGTCTACACCTAAACTTCAGCTTTGGATTGTTTATATGATGTACTTGTTTTTTATTACACAAGCTAGGTAGACTAAAAACAATATTCAATTTGCTTATTACTTTACTTACTTATGTCGATGAGTTGTCAATCTTTTTTTTCTCTACCTAATCAATGGTGGTCTAAGAGGCCTTTTTTTTCGGTTACCCTCCTACGAGGTATCCTCGTCCAGGGCATGTAGAACTTAACGGTCTGTAGATGCTGGCCTAAGAGGCTTTTCCAACTACGAGTGGATTGGAGGGTGAGCTCACGGAGCTAAGCCTGGGAGGACTTGTTAATACTAGCGCTAGCAAGAGCGGTCCCTCATCTAATCTACCGTCGGATAGGTCGCAAGTTGAAATCTTTGAACGTACTCCAAAACGGTGACCTCTGTTTGAAGTAAGTCAATTGTTCGATGCGCTTCTGCAATGGAAGAACTTCGACACTCAAGAGCAAAGACCATCCATACCGTTGAATTAGGTTGGGTTAATTGCGAACTCATATCTGTCTGGCTTTAAGTTACCTTAGTTATAGTACCTTTTTTCCTACCTGTGTTGATAGCCTTCAGAGGCTATTTCAGCTTCTCCTTGTCGTGTAGGTGAGCTCACGGGGCTCAAGCCGGAGAGTTGCTAACACTGGCCTTAACAAGAGCAGTGCTTCGCAGAATCTACCTCCGGATCGGAAACGCGATCCACTGAGAAGATCTGGCGAGAAACTCAATGGGCTGTAATAGTATCCCGGTTCATATTAAGTTTTTTATTTTTTATTGCTTAGGTGAATGGACGAGCTCACAGCCCACCTGGTGTTAAGTGGTTACTAGTGCCCATAAACATCTACAACGTAGACGCGCCACCCACCTTGAGATACAAGTTCTAAAGTCTCAGTATAGTTACAACGGCTGCCCCACCCTTCAAACCGAAACGCATTACTGCTTCACGGCAGAAATAGGCAGGGCGGTGGTACCTATCCACGCGGACTCACAAGTGGTCCTACCACCAGTGAAAGAAGTGAGTAAGTGAGTAAGTTTCGAAGCTTAGACGATGCTATGAGTGCCTTTCATTTCTTTTACTTTTTTTTTGGAGCTGTTGTATACTCACTAAATCCGCTTATATATATAGGCTACAATGTGGACACGGAGGAAACTTGTATATGACGCATCCATAGCATCAATCCGGCGATAGCAAAAGCACCCAATGGATCGGCGAAAGATTTACTCAGTGGGTTTCGCCCGGATCACTGAATGGCACTTTACAACTGAAGTTTACTCGATTGATGTAGTAACCTGAAATAGGATTGCTTTGAAAAATTCAACCTTATTCACGTTTTATTAAGGTGAATAAATCGGTATATACGTAGGTGAGCGTGGTAATGACACAAACATTGACCTTATACCCTTAGTACTTTATACTTAGGCCTTAGTAGATTGGGGGGAATTGGGACGCTTTCCAATCCCAACACAAATTTTCAGCGGTTTTTCTTTTATTTATTTTTTTTATTTATTGCCTAGATGTGTGGACGAGCTCACAACCCACCTGGTGTTAAGTGGTTACTGGAACCCATAGACATCTACAATGTAAATGCGCCACACACCTTGAGATATAAGTTCTAAGGTCTCAGTATAGTTACAACGGCTGCCCCACCCATCAAACCGAAACGCATTACTGCTTCACGGCAGAAATAGGCGGGGCGGTGGTACCTACCCGTGTGGACTCACAAGAGGTCCTACCACCAGTAATTACGCAAGTTATAATTTTTGCGGGTTTGATTTTTATTGCACGATGTTATTCCTTCACCGTGGAAGTCAATCGTGAACATTTGTTGAGTACGTATTTCATTAGAAAAATTGGTACCCGCCTGCGGGATTCGAACACCGTTGCATCGCTATATACGGATGCACCGGACGTCTTATCCTTTAGGCCACGACGACTTCTAATTATTTATTTATTTATTTAAAATTAGGTTAATTATTAATACCAATAAAATTGAGATTTAAATGGTTCCGGAGGTTTAAATTTTTATATACGATGCATTATTATACATAGTTCATTGAAAAATATTCACAAAAACTTACAAAACTAGCTTGACCTAGTCAATCTTGGCTTTTGGGGTGAATCGGGTCACATATGGGGATAATAGTGGTTCGATAGGGCTGGCCCAGCTTAGTTGTTAAGTAGGTACTTACTTACCTTTAGGTAGTTAACTTTTCAATATCTTTAATCAGTTACAAAACTTTGATGACTAAATTAAACTATTTAATATTCTCAAGCACTAAATAAAAGTCCTTTTCAATTCAACAAATTTAAATCTCACAAAAGCATTATGATAGCCTAGATTTGTCCCTATTCCCCCCAATCTACGGTCTAATTATCTAGCGTGATCGACTAGTGAAATGCATGGAGCGGCTTAGTGCAATAAAATCGTACTGTTTTTTTATTAAACTCGTTACAAATCTCCTCTGACCACATAATAAAAGTCTAAACAAGTTAAATGTGTAGCTATAAACAAACAGGGACAAGCAGATGTTAACCCTTCAATGCCCGGGACAGTTTCATCCCGTTCGGACATATTGTGGCACGCGCCTATTGTTCAAGTGATCGTTGATTTATTTCAGATTCTGTGTAACTTAGAATTTCATTAATAATAGAAAAATAATGTTTTGTTATATTTCGCATCTTGTTTTTCGATTATTTTGTTCGACAGACAACATCGCAGGCACGGATATCTCGTGTGAGTTTCGCTCCCCCGCCCGAAAAAAACCAGCTACTTAAAGAATATTAGTTTATATTACCAACACTGACTTCAATAAACGACTTGACAGCGTGATTAAAACCGCAGAGCCTATAAGGCTACAACTTTATTGGCACGAAATTGGCTTCAACACTTTATTTCCTTTGGTATAACTTTAACCGATGTCGTTGTTTTCTGAGTCGGCATCTACACATCTGAAGGTCGTGTGTGATGATTTTTGCACAATTCCTCTCCACGTGTCTCGTTCTTTAAAACCTCTAAATGCTTCAGGTATAGGCATGCCGGTAAGTGATCGACCAGAAGCCCTTTCCATTTGAGATGACCTACTGACCTCAGGTTGTCAAGATTTCTGCAAGCAATGTGTCCAAAGTAGTGTAATATGCGCTGATAAATTTTCGACAGCCTAGTTGTTATATGCACTAAACGCAGGCAGCGTAGGCAGCTTGGCTTGGCGGCTTAACTCTATCTCTGGCATTGCTGTAGTCCATGGGCATCGGTAACCACTCACCATCAGGTGGGCTGTATGTCTCCTCTGCCTACAAGGGCAATAAAAAAAATGAAGTTCTTTGACTATGGACAAGTTTCTCAAATAACATCAACCACATCTCAAATATCTCGATGTTGCCTTCCAACCCTTCCAACCGTTATAACGTAGCCAAAAAACAATGTAAATTAATCGATCCTCCATTCCTGTGATGTATGCGAAAATGTTGTGCAGCACACTACTTCCGTGTGGACATACGAATGGTAATTTTGTATGCAAATATGAAATATCTTAAGTGAAATCGAAATACCCCGTGCGTGGTTTGAGGGTTAAGTAATGTCGGTGACAAAAGTGTTGAGTCAAGATTATTTTGATAGCATATAAATTGTACAATGTTATAAATTGGTTGGTTTTTAAATTCGATTTTTGGTTATTACTTTTTCCTTATTTTTTTTTTCGATGTTTGACAAATCTTGAAGCGATTAGAATTTTATTAATATTTAATGAAAAAAAAAATACATACTTACTTCAACATATTTGCTCTATTGTCACTCAAGGCAGTAAACAGAAATACCCTTCTACGGACTAATCCTATACTTTTGTCTTAGCACTTTTCTTCTTAACATTACAACATCGGAACAGATGCAATGAAAGTATTGCACCGGCTAATTTGTATTCGGTAAGGGGTTGCACATGCGACAGCGGCACGGTCGGTCGAACAGGACCCCGACAGCAGATATTATCGATATGTTGAATTTATATCGATTTTTTTTATGACAGGTTTTTGTGGCAACACCGTAATATCTTTTTTTGTTGTTCGAATTTTAAAAATTGTGCACTTATTTCGAAGATTTTTTTATTTTTTTTAATGCCCTTGTAGGCAAACGAGCATACGGCCCACCTGATAGTTTGTGGGTGGCGCCTTTACGTTGTGGATGTCTATGGGCTCCAGTAACCACTTAACACCAGGTGGGCTGTGCGTCCACCCATCAAAGCAATAAAAAAAATTAAAAAAACTTCCGCAATGCCAGGGGCAGAGCCAAGCCGCTGCCCACCGCTTAATACTCTCCACAAGCCTCATTTGAAATGTCATAGCGCTCGGGAAACACCGTGGAGGGGAGCTCATTCCATAGCCGGATGGTACGTGGCAAAAAAGCCCTCTGGAAACGCACTGTGGATGAACGCAGCGGTTCCAGATAATATGGACGAACTCTAAAATAAAATTCTCAAAGTCTCAAACAAAAACTTTTCTGCTCTCTCTAAGTGCCAGTGCTTTTTTTTATTGCATAGATGGGTGGAGGAGCTCACAGCCCACCTTATGTTAAGTGGTTACCGGAGCTCATAGACATCTACAACGTTAAGAATGCCGCCAGCCACCTTGAGAATATAAGTTCTAACGTCAGTAAAATGACGCATACGAAGTGTCTTCGTAAGATCTGTCGCATATTATCCATTTTAACAGTGTATGGCTTATACGAAATGGGTGTATTAATTACATCTAGATGAATTTAAGGACAATGAAAAACTATAGTTTACTAGAGGTCCCGCAGTAGTCCGAAATTCGACTATAATTAATTGGAATTGTAAGTTTGTACACTATTATGATTGTATTTTCAACGCCAAGGCTATACTATAGAAAAATATTAATAAAGACAAACAATATTTAATCTATTCTCAATTTGACCACAGATGTCAAGAACAAAAGTTTGACAATAAATAAATAGTATGCATGCGTGTGTGTCAAATACATGGTAGTGTGTGTAATGTTTTCTTTATTGATTTAATGTATCTTTTATGCCTTATTTTAAAAAAATATTAGCATTCTGCACTTATTCTCTATATTCTCTATAAGCGTGGAAAATTTCATACTCCTCCGTCCGCGCAATTTTCGTAAAAAGGGATACAAAGTTTTTGCTTCACGTATTAATATATAGATTCTTACGACTACAACTTGTATTCATTTTGATTTTGAAGTCGTCGTGGCCTAAAGGATAAGACGTCCGGTGCATTCGTATTGAGCTATGCACCGGTGTTCGAATCCCGCAGGCGTGTACCAATTTTTCTAATGAAATACGTACTTAACAAATGTTCACGATCGACTTCTACGGTGAAGGAATAACATCGTGCAATAAAAATCAAACCCGCAAAATTATAATTTGCGTAATTACTGTTGGTAGGACCTCTTGTGAGTCCGCACGGGTAGGTACCACCGCCCCGCCTATTTCTGCCGTGAAGCAGTAATGCGTTTCGGTTTGAAGGGTGGGACAGCCGTTGTGACTATACTGAGACCTTAGAACTATATCTCAAGGTGTGTGGCGCATTTACGTTGTAGAAGTCAATGGGCTCCAGTAACCACTTAACACCAGGTGGGCTGTGAGCTGTGCACTCTGTCGTTATTGTGGTACTCATCCTTAAACATGGCTGCAGAACTTTTCCTCAAACCTCCGACTCAAACACAGAAATTAATTGCCTATGTCTACTCGTAACGCAGTGTGAGCATTAATTACATACATAGTTATCGTAAATGAGCTCCCGCCATTGTAAGTTGCGGTGATAGCTAAGAACATCACGGTTGATACACTTGCGTACATAGACCTAAGAAGTGTTAGATACGTGATTTAATTTCCTTTTTTTATTAGATGGACTAACTTTATTTATATATTTTTGGAGTTTACTCCTTTAGAATCGATTTACATATATAGGCCCGGGGTATGAAAATTATGGGGACCAAAATCGTACTAGCATGTCACACGAAATGCGTTATGCGCCTGATTGCGCATGTCACACGAAATGCGTTATCGCAGGTGACGCCGGGCTGCTGCGCCGGCAGTCCGCCACAAAGCCTCGTACTGATCGCGCGTTTCTCTCATTATTGTATTTTCATATATTTGTTAGTCGTTTGTTTTGTGTCTCGTTAATTTGTTAATAATCTGTAGTGTATCGTGTTGTCGTAATATAGAACTATTTCTCGTATTGTTTCGTTTAATTTTTTATATCCAGTAAACTCCAGTCGTGCGTCGGAGCGGACACACACACTTTTATTTTATAATAATAATAATAATAATAATAACTATTTACTAACAATTACGCCATGTTAACTGGACCCGTGCTAATTTCGTAAAGAACTTGTGTTACAGGTACCAGATAACGGAAATAAATGTAAGATTTTTATTATACACATACATATATTTAATATACATCCATAACCCTGGAAAAGATATTTCATATTTATCATAAAAATATCCTCCCTTGGCGGGATTCGAACCTGCGACCCCCTTATGTAGTGACCATGTCATTTACCACTACACCAGACGGCCGTTATGTCACTCATTGTCTATCAGTGGTTACTGTTGCTCATGGATGTTAGTAATGCCAGGGGACAGCCAAAACGTTTCTTGCCACTAAGTACTCTGCGTAGCTCGTTTGTGAAGACGTACATTTTTTTATCGCGCTTGCGCGGGGAGTTTATTCCAGAGTTGAATGCTACGTAGAATAAAATATCTCTAGAAAGGTACTGTGTAAAACCCTCAGACATTGAGACACAGCCCATTAAGCTTCTCGCCGGATCTTCTCATTGGGTCGCGTTTCCGCTTCCGGTAGATTCTGCGAAGCACTGCTCTTGCTAGGGCTAGTGTTAGCAACGTCCGCAGGTTAGAGCCCCGTAAGCTCACCTACCCGTCCGCACATAGCTGGCATAAGCTCCTAGGTTACCAGTTGGAAAAAATAACTGTGCATTCGACTAGTGTCAAGCGGTGAACTTAGGCATCACAACGTGAACACCATTGTCACCAATCTTCAGACATGAGTTCGAAATCTCTATTGTAGTATAAGACTTGTGTTACATCCTTCGAAACGGACCCCATGATGCTTTATTATTATTATTATTAATACTTTATTTCAGGTTTTTTTTTAAAACCATAACATTTTGTTAGTAATAATTAATCTATGTTAGTAACTTAAAAAAATAAAAAAAATCTAACACATAACTATCATTATATACATTTTATACCATTACATTTTTTTTTCTGCTTCTAAGTGCCTACTGCAAAGGCTATTGATCAGCAGTCCCTCGATCTTGCTCGATGTGATTTTCAAAAGAAAATGAATGAATTTAGATATTTTTCAGACGACGCTTGTAGCTGTAAGTAAGTATTGTACTTTTTGACGAAGCCTGTTGCTGATAACTCTATTTCTGTAATCTGACGAAACGTGTTGCGGATAATAACATGTACTTTTAGGTTAGGAATATTGTTTTTTTTTTTTATAATTATACGTGACGCAAAAACTTTGTATCCCTTTTTACGAAAATTGCGCGGAGGAGTATGAAATTTTCCACACTTATAGAGAATATAGAGAAGAAGTGCACAATACTAATTTTTTTTTTAAATAATGCATAAAAGATACATTAAATCAATAAAGAAAACATTACACACACTACATGCCATGTATTTGACGCACACACGCATGCATATTATTTACATATTGTGAAACTTTTGTTCTTGACGTCTGTTGTCAAATTGAGAATAGATTAAATGAGTCGACTATTATCAAAGCCGGCAATCTGACTTTTGGACAATGATTGGTAAATCAGAAAAACGAATTATTGACGTTGTATTCCATTGGCAGTCACAAAACTCTTCGGAACGACATCTTAGATAAATAACAGGTTAACTATTAACCTTTATTTAATGCAGGTTTTGAACCGTATTCTTTGAAGGAGACGATTATNCTTTGTATTCCATTGGCAGTCACAAAACTCTTCGGAACGACATCTTAGATAAATAACAGGTTAACTATTAACCTTTATTTAATGCAGGTTTTGAACCGTATTCTTTGAAGGAGACGATTATATTCAAATCAATCTGTATTGACATATCAATAATTTTTTTTTGTCCAAATGCACAGATTGCCACCTTTGATAATAGACGACTCAAATACTGTTTGTCTTTGTTAATATTTTTTATAGTGTAGTCTTGCCGAAATTTGTGATTATAGAAATATAAAATACAATCATAATAGTGTACAAACTTACAATTCCAATTAATTATAGTCGAATTTCGACTACTGCGGGACATCTAGTAAATTTAGATGTTTAACGATATCATAAATTCTTATATTTTGATCTCATTGCAGTGGTACGTGTCCTTGTATCATTCAATGTAGGAAATAAATGTTTAACAAAAAAAATGTTTTTCAGATTTAACTTGTCTATTCTTTTAGAGATCTGCGAATTTTATTCAATTACCAATCCCATTAAAGCCCCCATCTAAGATATCATACTACCCCTTGAGCTTGTAATGGCTGAAACAAGCTTAATTGTTTATAAATGCCCAAATTTATCTTTACGCTATGTGAATACTTGTTTTAGTGCAGTTAAAGAATTCTTAGCCAAGTTCTTGGTACGTTGAAAACGAAAATTATGTTTAATAAGATAAATAATGATTTTAGATTTGGTGTTGTATGTATTACTAGCTATTATCCATGGCTTCGCTCGCTCGGTCACGGAAAAGCGTTAATAAATTATTCTAAAGATATTAAAATGTATTAATGATTAAAGCACAATTAAAAAAAAAATATTATCATTCTGCACTCCTTCTCTATATTCTCTATAAGTGTGGGAAATTTCATACTCCTCCGTCCGCGCAATTTTTGTAAAAAGGGATACAAAGTTTTTGCTTCAAGTATTAATATAAAGGTAGAAAAATACATTTATCTTTACAACTCAATTACGGTTTGACATAAACATGTCATCGAGTGACTTTCCATCGAGTGATTTAGTCACAACACTATTTAAAATTCATTAAACTGATTTTGATGTCATCGGTTTATTAAGTCACCAAAAATAAAACAAATCTTTGTTTATTATAATAATATTATTATCTGTGCGCTATTGTCTATGATCCCCATTGTTGTCAACAAGTCGTAAATAAGCATTAGGAGGAAATACACGGGAAAAAGGCACTTATTGAATTGAAAGGTGCATTATTTTCAATGAACTAATGTACGTAGATCTACAATTGCAATAAGATTCATATTGGCTTGTATATTTTCGTAGTCGTTACATAAATTGATACGTCACTATTAGTTAGTATAAATTAGGATTATATTTAATCTGTATTTTTATTTTTTATTTTCTAAAGTTGAATACAAAGAATATTAACATTATGTTTATTTATTGTGCTAATACAATTTTAATA
Source organism: Bombyx mandarina (assembly GCF_003987935.1). Next base: position 1,505,891 of record NW_021011507.1, on the reverse strand, counting down.
GGTTATTTATTATTATTAAATTCTTTATTTCAGATAATGATCCATATAAATGTTAGTAACAGTGATTTCTTAAAAATAAGTTAGTACGGACACAGTAACAAAAGAAAACAACAATATACATACTACATACGCTGGCAATAGCGGCATTACGAGAAAATTTTGTGGACCTCTCTGCAATGATTCAGAAAAGGTCCATCTAATCTAGAGAATATCATGGCCAGGATGCTGTTGGAGCTAGCCCCTACCCTGCAGAGCAAGGACGCGCATCGCTTTCTTAATATGGCATAGAAATCGTCGGTGCGCGCCTCCGCAAACATGCCCGATGCGCTGCAGAATCTAGGCAGCCCCATCAGCATCCTAAAGGCATCGTTATACTGTACACGCAGGGCGTTATACTGCTTTTGCGAGTAATTAACCCACGAGTGCGAGCTATTAACCCACCAAATGCGAGTAATTATAGAAACTTTAAAAGTTTCAAATTTAGTATCTTATTTTTTTTCAATATTTGAATCTGGTTCTGGTTAAGTACTCGTCGAAGTCCATAGATATCACAAAAAAAAATCCTTCCCACGCCGAGACTTGAATTTCAAGTTGTATCTGGATTGTATTGTGTGTAAATCACATTACTGTTTCACGCCACTAATAGACGTGGTGGTGGTACTACAGTCCTATCTAGATACGTCTTTGTCGTGCCGCTTGTGCACAAAATCTAGAAACTCAATTCTGATTCTGACTAACGGAGCCCCGCAAACATCAAATGTACATAAATACGCAATGATTAGATGATTAAATGATTATATCAGGAAACTGACGAGATTAATAAAAAAAAACACATATAGGCCCTTAAATCTTAAACGCGAATTAATATTCTTCTTTTTCTTCCTAGCGTTTTCCCAGTCTAGTTTCAGGGTTCGCTTTCCTGCTTAAGCTCCTCCAGTTAGCCCGGTCTTCTACATCCTACTGGGTGAGGTTATTCTCCTCCATATCCGCCTTTACCACATCCAATATTTGTTATTAATAGATATACAGCGAATATTAATTGTTGAAAATTACTTGCTTGGTGCAGTGACATCTGTTGCTATAAAATAGAATAAAATTTGAATTTTCATAGTATTAATACAGATGGCGCTATGCACTAATAATTTTAACCGAAATAATTTGTCTAATGTTCAATAGATGGCGCTTATTTTAGGAATCTGTTATTTCTGCTAAAATAATTCATCATAATTCACACAAACATGCTAGGGTATTTTTCTTACATCTCAAACATTTTATTAAATTTCGTTTCTTTGTTGCATGATTAGAGTATTTGTTCAATATTGGTAATCATAACAAAGACTTGACACTGGTACATAAATAACACCACTGCTTGATGTAAATTGTCTGTAAAAAACTATGAATACAAGTAATTTTATGAAGTAGGAAATTAAACTGTTATGATAAAAATTCAAAAAAGAAATTTTCTGTAAATTACAATTTTATTACAACAAAATCGACCCGTTGTCATACCTTATCAGCTTAAGCTTTTCAAGTATATTTTTTTGCAATTTTCAAATATACTTCAGCTCAAATAATGTGGCAGCCCTAATCAATGCCCATCAACTTCTTAAAGTACCAGAGTGCGGATAAATTCAAGACATCCCAGGACAAGATAGAAATTGCCTCTATCCGGAGTAATTTGCTTAATGACAGGAACATCAGAGAGCTCCGACGCGGGCACTAAAATGATAGAACACACACTACGCGTCATAGAGTATTTAAATTTTAGACACGACGACGGTGTGACATTCAATTTTATTCCGAATTTCATTCGTCAAATTAAGTGTTAATAAGGCGTTTATGGTACTCAAAATTAGTGTTTAGTATTATATCATAATGACCATGTTTCGGATTATGTAAATTAGATAAAATAAAGGCAATGACAACGGATTGTGCGTACGATGTGTAGTGAAAACCAGTGGACACGTCTTCATATCCAAAGCCACAAAGCAGATCGCGTCATCAATTTTAAACGCTTTTCAAAGCACTAGTAGGTACTGGTAGAAGAGTGTATGGTAAATCTACCATGCATTTCTGTTTTTAAGGGTGGAAGCGCTTAAATAAATTATAACCGAGATAAATTATCCAATGTCTATTGGCTTGAGCCAATTTGAATGAGTTTGATACAAAATTTCATTAATAAAGAGACCGTTTTTATTATTATTTACATGGGCTTATGAGCTTACAGCCCAACTGGTTTTAAATGGTTACCGAAGTTCATAGACATCTACAGTGTGGATACCGCGACCGTAAGAGAAGAATTCTAAGGACGCAGTTTTGCAGCGGCTGCCCGCCCTTCAAACCGAATCGCATTACTGCTTAACGGCAGAAATAGGCAGGGCGGTGGTACCTACCCGTGGGGGCTAACAGAACGTCCTACTTCCAGTAAATAAGCTGTCTGTTCTGTCTACTCTGTGACATAATTTCTTTTGAGCCCAGAGCACCTTTTCTCGAAATTATAGCGTATCCAACTCGCAACATTAACTAAAACAATTTGAACTTTATTCCTACGTGGCAAAGGCGAATTCAATTTGTATTACACGGGCTGTCGAAATTCCACAGTTTTCCCACGCACAATCAAATCCGTGTCGTAACAATTGATTGTTTACGGGCAATAATCGTTTATGCAGCAAAAATTAAAATGCAAAACCAACAGAGAACTAAGATATTCTTTGTTATAATATGATAATGTTGATAAATAGAATATGGTATTTATATGATAGACGTAGTTGACCTACACATTTTGTATGTATTTCGTATGAGTTAACTCAAAATTGTATGCGGTTGTAACAGCGCCCCTAGCGGCAAACGTGGCCAAACGTTCCAACTCCATACAAATTTGAGTTAACTTTCACGCTATCGAGAACGTTAAAAACTCTCATTAAGCACAGTGAACAGATAAAGCTGGAATACAGTTACCAGATAAGTTTAATGTAATACGCCCCACTGCCAGTGCTTTGTTTTATTTTTTTATCCACTTTCCTTCCAATAGCCCTCAAGTGCTATTCAGTGTGATTAGTGCGAGATTTTTAACTTCTCGAACGCGTAAAAGTTAACTTAATTTATATGGAGTTGGAACAGCGCCCCTAGCGGTAAGCGAAGGGAAGCTATTCCAACTCTATACAAATGTTAGTAAGCACATTGGCTGCAGATTCGTTAGAGAAGCTCACGGGGCTTAACGTGATAGAATTGCTGACACTAGCTTTAGCTAGAGCAATGCTTCGTCGAATCCTATCACCAAATCGTAATCGCGACCCACCGAGAAAATCCGGCGAGAAACTTAGTGGATTGCTTGGTTCAGTGCGTTTAGTGCGAGTTTCTTAAGGTTTTTTTTTTATTGCTTCAATGGGTGGACGAGTTCACAGCCCACCTGGTGTTAAGTGGTTACTGGAGCCCATAGACATCTATAACGTAAATGCGCCACCCACCCTGAGATATAAGTTCGAAGGTCTCAAGTATAGTTACAACGGCTGCCCCCCCCCCTTCAAACCGAAACGCATTACTGCTTCACGGCAGAAATAAGTAGGGTGGTGGTACCTACCCGTGTGGACTCTCAAGATGTCCTACCACCAGAACGTTCTCGATAGCGTAAAAGTTAGCTCATATTTGTATGGAACGGGATCGTATGTCTACGTTTGCCGCTAGGGGCGCTGTTCCAACTGCATACAAAATTGGCCTAACTTTTACGCTGTCGAGAACGTTAAAAAACTCGCACTAAGCACACAGACGTCAACAACTGACAAAGGAGCTCACACGAAATTGGTACCCATTAAGCGAACAATTGCGTCGATTGTATAGAAATTTTAATATTTCTCGCCGTATTATGGTTATTAGAACAACGTTCAGAGGTTCGATTCTTGTGTAAGTAGGTCTCGGCGGTTATAAATCACCGGGCGATTGTAGATAAACCGTGTTCTGTATTGTCGTAAGCTATTTCTGGCTAATGTTACTCTTTATGTTCAGGCAAACGTTTCGGTATATTTTTGTGTTAATGACCTTTACGTTTTTCTGTATCGATTGAATTATTCTTTTGTGTTTTGTTTTTTGAAGTGAAACTTCTTTAGGCGCATGAGGGTAAAATTTTTACAGAACGTCACGCAGGTATGCAACGGAAGTGACATCAAACTACTATTGAAATTAAGTACTTCTCAAATATCAGTAGTAGTAGTTGTTGTATTTTTCCAACTGGAAAGGCAAATGTATCATACCATACGGCCTAATATTTTATAATTTTTTTGTGAAAAAATGTTAATAGGAATTGAAATGAAATTAAAAGAATTTGGAACATTAAACAAATAGCATGAAATTAAATTAGTCAATTCAATTGGCAAAATATTAGTCATTTACGATTTAGAAATCTAAACATAATGTGACTGTCAACACTGAGGTTTGAGATTGACATTTGACAGACTTTTAGCGGGAACATATCTTCCTTTTTCCCTTCCTCTAAGTTTCGGAAATCTAAAGTTTTAGATTTGTATAAATATAAGTGGGACTTATAAATTAGTTCGCCAAAAAAGTTTCACTTCTGAGATGTTTACTTTGTACGCACGCACTTCTTTTTTTCTATTTAAAGCCTGTGTTTATCTACCACCGGACCGGAAACGCGATCCACTGAGAAGATACGGCGAGAAACTCAGTGGGCTAAAAGAAGTCCCAGTTCGCCCGATAACATCACTGAAGCCTCAATAATAAGCCGTTGAAAAAGGTGTCTACGGTCCGTTGCTACAGCCGAACTGGTTGCAGATACATATCACGCATCTTCCTCTTATGTTCCGACTTTATTGCATGAGAAACAATGTGAACCTTGGGTTTTTTGAAGCCAACTCTTCATTACATCCTCAAAAAAGCCCCCGACGAGACAATTGCGAGTGCACTCGTAACGATCACTCAATATTTGAATGGGACGGACTCGGGTGTCTTTGTTGGGAGTCGAAATAAATATTACAATTATTTACTATCAAGTACATATCAACGTAATGTACCAAAATTGAGGGTATCAAAATCCAATTCTTAAAGAATGATGAGTTTCTTAACAAAATTACATTCTTTACGAATGGTCCCTTTACCAATACTCATCACCGTGTCATATAGTAACACGATTTAGGTAAAACCATAGACACAGCGTACTGAGTTTCTCGCCGGATCTTCTCAGTGGGTCGCGTTTCCGATCCAACGGTAGATTCTGCGAAGCACTGCTCTTACTAGGGCCAGTGTTAGCAACACCTCCGGCTTGAGCCCTGAAAGTTCACCTACACGCTAGGGTAAAGCTGATATAGCCTCTCAAAGCTATCAGCATAGGTAGGAAAAAAACTAGGCACGAACGACAGCCTTTCTACCTTCGCAAGAGCTGAAGACTGATCTTCGTTTAGTCGTTCTTAACTCATTTGATTAGGTTTTTTTACATTTAGAGCTCACGGCCCACCTGTTGCTAAGTGGTTATTGGAGCCCAGAGACATCAAAAATGTAAATACCGCCACGTACCTCGAGACATAAGTTCTTAGTCTCAGTTCTATCCTTCGATCCTTCGAACCGAAGCCAATTCTTATTTAAAAAAAATTAAATAGGCAAGATTTCGTCATTTATCGTGAAAAGCTAGTCATAAATTAAATGACATGACAATAATAATTCAAAATACTTTCTTAATAGGCAGAGTTAGTAAACTATTTATAATTAACTAACGCTAATTTTCAAATCGGATAAAAGTGATGACCGTAATGTTCATACTCGGCATACACCACAACGTGTGACGTCATATGTGCGTAATCGATACGCCTTATCCTATAAATTAATGTTTTAGTTGCCCGCATTACTAACCGACCGGTGAACAGGAGCAGGTCGCTGTCACTATCATTCTCATGTCATTGTACCAATCCTTACAAATAAGCTTGACATGTTCTACATTCCAAATTCATCTCTGTTCCTTACAAGTATGTATGTACATTTGTACACACAATAATCATAAGTACACCGTGGGAACATTGATACGCCGAAAGGTGTGTGTGTTTCCTATTCGTTCTTACCCAAAAGATTACCTATAGCTCTGTCCTTGTCGTCCAAAAAATCGTGACCGCAACATTTCACCTTGGAACTTAGTAATTTGTTAAGTTCTGATCTTTGATGTTGTGTTTCATAAAAATGTTACCGAATTATTTCTTTAGTTCGCAGTTTGCTATTGAGCACTGTTGAGGATAGGTAGAGCGTTGTAGATTAAATAGGGTAGAATAGGTAGCGGATTAGGATAGGTAGTGTAGGAAAAAAGGTAGCGAAGGATCTCCTTACATTGGAGTGATGTTGGCAAAATAAAAGAAAACTGTTCAAGTCGACAATTCGTGTAGTACTGTCCTAATTTAGTGTGTGCAGTTACAAAATATATAAGGTTAGGCGAGCTGCACACTACATCCTGATGCATTTTAACTCGTTGACTACCATGTAGGTCACCAGTGCCCTACGCGGCATTCAAGGTGTTAAGCTCACACAGACAGGTATCATCATTTTGCCTATTTCAGTCGCGAAGTCATACTGATGGCACATTACCTCGAGCCGAAATATATACTGAACTATAAAGAAATAATGTTTTTGTTGTTTTTGGGAAAACACAAGAATCGCTTCAACTTCGAACCTACAATCGCTACTATCGTGTCCTACCCGCTTATTTTATGTTAGGTGACGGAAATGTAATTTTTTAACCTTTGCGTTAGACGTCTTCAGGTCTAACACCAGGAGCGGGCTTAGGGACCCCGGTAACCGTACTCGTGGAACTCGACAAAGCGGTCGACGTGCAACCTAACCCATCAGCCCGCTGAGTTTCTCGCCGGATCTTCTCAGCGGGTCGCGATTCCGATCCGGTAGCAGATTCATTCGCGAAGCAATTGCTCTTGAGCTGTTAGGGCTCCTTCGGAGGCGTTCGGGCAGTTGTTAGCAAATCCCACCCCTCCAGGCTGAGCGCTTGCTTGCCCACCTGTCGTGGACAAAACGGAAAAGGCCTCCGGGCCACCAGTAATCTTCCTATCATAAAAAAGTCATTTTTGATTTTTTTTTATATTCCTTGCAATTCTGGTATAAACTGGTTTGATACGACATGGGCTACGCAGAAACACTATAAGGTTTAAACGCCAGTAAAAACATCATTAAGGTCGGCAACTCTTTTCGGTATAATCTAAAGCAGATCGTCTTCTTGTGTGTGTCTTATCTTGATACAAAAACATACCCGATCCTGTAGACCGAATGGTAAACAGTCTACGTCGCCCAAAACACGTCATTACAGATCCTCCCGATCCATTAACGGTGCTTTTAGGTACCTACCACAAGCACCAGTCACCGTCCTCGTCGAACCCGTCGCTTTTGACGAAGGGCTCGACAAGTGAATCAACCCATAGACACAGCCCACTGAGTTTCTCGCCGGATCTTCTCAGTGGGTCGCGTTTCCGATCCGGTGGTAGATTCTGCGAAGCACTACTCTTGCTAGGGCCAGTGTTAGCATCACTCCGGTTTGAGCTCCGTGAGCTCACCTACTAATTAAGGTTACGCTAAAATAGCCTCTCAATGCTATCCACTTAGGTAGGGGGAAAAAAAGATACAAAAATAGTACATTAACTATATCTGCCATCCGCCCGGCTATTTCAGAACGAAATCCTAATGTATTTTGATCAAATTTCATTCAAAATGTAATTGAATCCAGCTAAGGCCACGCTTCAGTAACATAAGCTCACAAATTATAGGTTCTTTGCTTTGTGTCATTGTACGATGTTGAGATTACAATAAATCCTAGTACATATTTTGTTGTAAAAAAGGGTACTCGTTGCGTCTACCTACGCGCTTGAGAGTTTTATGATCACGTTAGAAAAATGTTGTATTTATTCATTTTTAAGGTTTGAAACCGAAAATAGTTGATCTAATGACTGACTGACTAATGAATGTTTTTTAGATAAGTTATAGTTATGATTTTGATGTTATATTAATTTGTGAATAATCTGCGGATCGCAGTAATTGAGATAAGGTAATATTCGTTCTGGTTGTCTTACAGGTGTTGTGCAGGCTAGGAGCTATTGTGCAGAATGCTGTATAGCTACAAAGAAAGTAATATATGATTATAGTTTCTGTATTTGTCGGTTTTATATTTGTGAATATACACACAGCACAATATAAAAGAAATTCACTCAACCACATACCTACAAAGAATCCCGGTGTTTTTTTATCACATCGCTCGAAAAGACGGCAGACAAGACAGCATGGTTACTTGGAAGATAAATGGCAGAAGACCAAGAGCCGCGGTCTAATTATGGGCTGACGCCAAGTACAGGCACAGATGAATGAGCACCCTCAATCAGAAATTTATCTATCATTGGAGAAATAACGACCCTTAATGAGGCCATCTATATTACTGAAGGTAGCGACGCGAGGTGGAAAGGATATTTTTGGAAGTGCAAAACTGAGTCTCTCGCCGGATCTTCTCAGTGGGTCGCGTTTCCGATCCGGTGGTAGATTCTGCGAAGCACTGCTCTTGCTAGGGGCAGTGTTATCGACACACCCGGCTTTAGCCCGTGAGCTCACCTACACGTCAAGGAGAAGTTGATATAGCATCTCAAGGTTATCAGCATAAGTAGGAAAAAAAGAAGTGCAAAAATGTGCAAAAAAAAAGAACAATCAACTCCTCGGGTTCTCCCAAAATACTATTATGACGAACAAACTTTTTTCCTCAATTTTACTGGATAATTCTTGGAATAACGAAGACAAACGAAAAGACCTAGTGGCAGGCCGCAAATAGATTGTTCGAAGAAAAGAAAAAAAAAAACTGTCAAAACGTATTCTCATCTACCGCGTCTATTCAGACCCTCGAGGCATTATTATTGTTAAAACACTTCATACATATCTATAGCACAATATTCTCAGCTGGAGACTAATAAATTTTCAAACACAACAAAAATGGTATTTGTTCGAACGTAGGGATATCGATACTCGTATTTCATTGTTGTTATTGCAATTGTTTTGTCCTCCTGCCTATAAACGCATAAGGGTCGACTAGCTGCCGGAAGATATGCGATTACTGAACTCCATAGATATCACAATACCACCGTGTTTGTGTCACGGTAGAAATAGCACGTACGTGCTCCTATTTCTGCCGCGAAACAGTCCAGCGTTCCAGTTTGAAGAATGAGGCAGCCGTTATACTGTTATATTATGATTTTATGTCTCAGTAGCAGCATTTATGGATATCTAAGGTTGGTTACGTTGGTCCAAACCAGACTCTTACCGCTTTTGATTCCACAGTTCATAACGAGAAAGATCGTGCGAGTGAAAGTGATAGAGAAGGATGGTCGCGACCCTAATTGAGGAATACGACGCAGGGAGGAGTAGGGTTGTGATCGAAGTACGACAAAAACTAGCTGACTGACTTAACTGACTATTATAAGATTCAGATTCCACTTATGTCTCTATATAATGTCCACTATACTTCTGTCGCTTTTAATACTTTATAACGACTAAAAAAGCGTGCTAATTTCGTTCGCTAATTCGTACACTTCGTTTTTTAACGAACGATAACAAAACGATAACGTTGCGTTCTGATTAGACCGCCCTACTTTTTACTTGTGTACATTGGTGCGTGTAATCTACGTGGAACTGCAAGAGCTTCGTGTATTTGTATGGTTTTGTGGGTCGAAGAAGGCGCGTAAAAGTGCCTTTATACAGCCAAATGATCGAAAGATAATAGCCTCATCTTTTTCCCTACCTATGCTGATAGCCTTGAGAGGCTATATCAGCTTTTCCTTGACGTGTTGCTAACACAGGCCCTAGCAAGAGCAGTGCTTTGTAGAATCTACCACCGGATCGGACACGCGACCCACAGAGAAGATCCTCCGAGAAACTCAGTGGGTTGGGTAGCCTCTTAAAGTCTGTCCATCTTTCAAAGCGGCAAACATTGTGAGTCCCTACGAAAATATGCCTAAATTTTGCCAATTGATGCTGCGATCCAAAGAGTAGGACATACGATAATCTGGGAAGATGGTTGCTTGTCTCAAGGCAAACGATGGTATTCACCACGGAATAGATAAATAAGGTTATTATTTACTCGTATATTCAATTACAAATACATATTTAATATTTTTTGTTAATTTATTTCATCCATCCAAATCTTAAAACTCTATCATGCTCTACATTTATGTGTCATCAAAGCTATTGTAATCTGAATAACACTAACGACTTATACAAATTGGCTTGCTATTAAGTTCCGGACGAGGTCATTCGAATTGTCGTTCGGTGGAAGACCTAGTCTTCGTTCGTAAACTGTATGCGATTTGGATGTTTTTTTCTTAACCGTCGTTGATTTGACCAGCAGCTGTAACCGCCACTACCATGAAGTAAACTGTAAATTTCTCACAAGTAGCCAATAAAAAACTTAACTGTGAAAAAGATAATCGAATAACTCCTAAAAAAATCTACGAAAGAAAACGCTCCTCGCTCCGCTTATCATTCACTGCTACCTTATCAAAACACAAATAGCTAAATACCAAATTCCACAAATTAATGTGTCCTTTATTAGTATAAATTCGTGCCCCGATTAAAGGTAGAGCAAGGCCCTAGTCACTTCAGAAATTAGAACATTCTAGAGAAAACAATGTATAACGGTAGAGGTTAATTAGTAGGTACCAATTAATTAGGTACCTAACACATTATCGACCTAGTTTTCGTAGGGTCGAGTTTTTTTATCTTCGGAGGCAGACAGGCGTATGGTCCAACGTATGGTAAGCTGTCACTGTCGCCAATAACAAGGCCATAGCTAAGTCGCTGCTCTCCGCAGGGAAATCTTCCCAATGCTAGTTTGAAAAACAAATCATTAAATCTTGTGTTGTATGATGGCTACCGCTACAATAGAAATAGCTATTTAGTGATTTAGTGGTTAGCGATAATACAAAGCGCTTCTTCATCAATTCGCAAATGATTATTGTCTATTCATAAAAATAATTAAATTAGAATAGTTATGAAATAACGCCAATAATTACAAATAGTAGGTACTTACTACAATACGTTTTAAATAAATTCGTGATAGAAAAATTTAATAAGCGCTTAGGTGATTAATGAATATTTAATTAAACTAGAGGTCCCGCAGTAGTCGAAATTCGACTATTATTAATTGGAATTGTAAGTTTGTACACTATTATGGTTGTATTATACATATACTTCTATAATCACAAATTTCGCTAAGGCTACAATATTAAAAAAATATTAATAAATACAGTTTGACCACAGACGTCAAGAACAAAAGTTTGACAATAAATAGTATGCATGCGTGTGTGCGTCAAACACATGGTATGTAGTGTGTGTAATGTTTTCTTTATTGATTTAATGTATCTCTTATGGATTATTTAAAAAAAATATTAGCATTGTGCACTTATTCTCTGCTTTCTCTATAAGTGTGGAAAATTTCATACTCCTCCGTCCTCGCAATTTTCGTATAAAGGGATACAAAGTTTTTGCTTCACGTATTAATATATAGATGTAATTAACATAATTGTGTTATAAATTCTCAAATCATATTTAATCGATAAAATACTTTAAATGTTGCTCTCAGTATAATATTACCCATAATTTCAGTCGACCTGTCGTCGTCCCTGTGGCGCAGAGGATAGCGCGTTGGACTTCTAATCCAAAGGTCGTGGGTTCGATCCCCACCAGGGATGCAATGGATTTCCATTTTTGTTTTTTTAAACTCACATGATTTTAATAATTTTTCATTTTATTCCTTACTATGTACACTAATTAAAGAATACACAATTAATAATGCGATTGTGACTAAATAAAATTACTCAGCAACTAGTTATAATAATATGTTCTATTTTTACAATCTTAATCTTCGTAACACTAATTCACTGATAGTGAAGTACCACTACCGCTTCTTGGCTCATTCGGTCAATCGGTCAACGAGCCAATTTATTGGAACGATAAAAATATCACTACCAGTTCTGTGATCGATCGAACTCAACCGTATGAACGTAAATAAGTTTCTCTTTTTTTTTTTTTTTTCTTTGAGAAAACCAAACAAACTTTCCATATCTGGATAATTTCAATCCATCTGTGCTTACCTCGCTTCGGATCGGGGATAGATAAATACATTTAAACTTCAAAGCGTATTTGAAATTTTCACGCATCTTATGCAAGTAAATGTTGAATTAGATTTGGTTTAAATGCAGTATCTGACTGCTTACCTGATGTCAAATGACTATTGGAGTCTATTTTATTGAATTGCCAATATAGCAAGACGTGCGTCCGATCAGAAATGCCAAATACACGCCCAGAGAGGGTTCCTGCTATTTTAGTTGCCCCACTCCTTAAACTGGCCATCCGCATTGCTTCCCGGCGCGGCGGGGCCCTTACAAGAGCACAACACATCCCACCACCAGTTTTTTTCCCTACCTATGCTGGTAGCCTTGAGAGGCTATTTCAGCTTCTCCTTGACGTGTAGGTGAGCTCATGGGGTTCAAACCGGGAGTGTTGCTAACACTAGTCCTAGCAAGAGCCGTGCTTCGCAGAATCTACCACCGTATCGGAAACGCGACCTACTGAGAAGATCCGGCGAGAAACTCAGTGGGCTGTGTCTATGGGTTAATTCGCTCGTCGAGCCCTTCGTCGCTAGCGACGGGTTCGACGAGGACTGTGACCGGTGCTTGTGTTACCTAAAAGCACCGTTAATGGATCGGGAGGCTCCGTTGTCACGTGTTTAGGGCACACCACCAGTAATTTTCCTATTAAATATCTACGATCGCGATCAATCAACTTTTCATAACAACCATCACAGTTCAATGCGGTTCAAGGCGACGATATTCTGTTCAAACATGCAGAAAAAAAACACCGAATTTATAATAATTATAATAGAAAAAAAAAAACGTTTGACCTCGAATCGATTTGGATAAAGGTGATACGTTCACAACTCTAAATACGAGCGTATTGTTTTGGGTACGACGCGGCGCTTAGGCGGCGAATTGAACAAGAATAGATTTTGATCGCTGTTCGATTGCCTATTGAACGATTAAATTTGATTTATCGAATCGGAATACCGTGTAGGCCTTATACGTATTAACGAACCCGACTGTTATTATAACGCTGTTATGATATACTAACTTTTTTGTTATGTTACATTTTCGGGTCTCCACAGAGAAAGCGCTTTGGTCAAAGATAATTCGTAGTTAAAATCAAAATTATCTTATATCTTTAAACGAGCAATTCTTGTATATAAATATATATTTATATAATCTGAATCTCGGAAACGGCTCCAACGATTTTTCATAAAATTTAGTATACAGGGGATTTCGGGGGCGATAAATCGATCTAGCTACGATTTATTTTCAAAAAATGTTGTTTTATTCGTGTTTTCAATAATCAACTTTATCGATAATCAACTTAAATATAAACTTTTTTTTTATTGAAAGAAAATAACAAATAATATAATATAATACGTATTTCAATGTAATTTCTAAAAAAACACAATTTATCAAAAAATATATCGGTCATCCTCAAGTAATTGCTTATGCGTATTATAGATGCATTTGATTTGAAGGCAGTTGGTTTATTTGAAATGGAAAAATACTACAGAACGGTTCCATGCCTATCAGTTACGTAATTGTATGTTCTTAAAGGCAAGGTAACCCATTATCCTTATAAAGCAACATCTCGAATGCTTTTTGTATTCACAACGTTATACAATGTACATGCAAAACGAAGGCAACGCGAACAACTAAGGTCGGTCTTATTGGTTCGACCTTTGCCCGGGCGTTGCAACATCGGGTCGAAAGGTGTTGCATAGTTATTGCAATGGAATTGTTTATTTCTACCGCATTATTACATTACTAGCGGCGGGCTCCGGCTCCGCTCGGATCTTTAACAAAAAAATCAACAATATTTTATTTAAAAAAATAAAAGAACACTTATTATGGCATAACTATTGCGACACTTTTTGTAAATAATAATGTGGTCTACAAAGTCGTAGTACATTATTTTATTCTATGATCAATAGTTTTCGCAGAGCACGCGGTGTAAAGAATATTTTAGGTATTTTTTTTACACCTTGGGTTACATTATTGGAGTTTTAGTAAGGATCCCTAATTTTTTTCAAAAAAGATTAAAAGCCTATGTCACACGGGAATAGTGTAGCTTCCAAAAAGGTGAAATAATTTTACAAATCGGTTCAGAAGTTTCGGAGCCTATTCACTACAACCAAACAAACAAATCTTTCCTCTTTATAATAATATTAGTATATTAGTATAGATTAAAAAAAAAAGTATAAAGTACTTTCCGACAAAGAATACAGGTACCAATGGTTCAGTGAAAATATTTTAGATGTTTTTATTTTAACTAGTAAAATATTATAATGGTATTTTACGATGTCTCATTAAAATTAATATGAAATACACATGTATTTTTTCTTAAACTCTTCGCACAATGACGTGTAATAAATAGGTCATTGCACATGTTATTGATGCTGTGACAGTTTTTTTTTATCTCAACCTTACAAACAACTGTTATCACCGAATATGCAATGGTGCATCTATCTTACAGCCCACAGTTGTCCACTGTTGGACATAGGCCTCCCATAAGCCTCACTACATGCAATGATTACACTGTTAAAAGATGAACAATAGATAATATGAATGTTCGAATCCCGCAGGCGAGTACCAATTTTTCTAATGAAATACGTACTCAACAAATGTTCACGATTGACTTCCACGGTGAAGGAATAACATCGTGTAATAAAAATCAAACCCGCAAAATTATAATTTGCGTAATCACTGGTGGTAGGACCTCTTGGGAGTCCGCACGGGTAGGTACCACCACCCCGCCTATTTCCGCCGTGAAGCAGTAATGCGTTTCGGTTCGAAGGGTGGGGTAGCCGTTGTAACTATACTGAGATCTTAGAACTTGTATCTCGAGGTGGGTGGCGCATTTACGTTGTAGATGTCTATGGGCTCCAGTAACCACTTAACACCAGGTGGGCTGTGAGCTCGTCCATCCATCTAAGCAATAAAAAAAAAAAACTTATGGCCAAGAAAAAAAGATAGGTACCTTATGAATGATCTGCAGAAGTAGAGAGCTTGGGCTAGCGGCGTCATAAGGACGGTTTTTAGAATTAGTTCGAATCATTTTCGCCTAATAACAAAACACTTTCGACCTTATGGAAATTATATTTCGAGAATTAAGTGAGGAATATTTGGGGAGTGTTCTGAGGAATTGTTTGAGATGATCCCCTCATCTCCTTTTTATCATCGCACCTACCGCCATCGGAGCAGAGTTCATCCATATCATCTGGAACGGCTGCGTTCATCGACATTGTGTTTCCAGAGATCTTTTTTGCCACGTACCATCTGGCTATGGAATGAGCTCCCCTCCACGGTGTTTCCTGAGCGCTATGACATGTTCTTCTTTAAAAGAGGCTTGTGGATAGTATTAAGCGGTAGGCAGCGGCTTGGCTCTGGCCCCGGCATTGCTGAAGTTCATGGGCGACGGTACCCACTCACTACCAGGTGGGCCGTATGCTCGTCTGCCTATAAGGGCAATAAAAAAATTAAAAAAATTAAGGGAGGTTCTTACAGAGAGACATTGTGTGACCTTAATTTCGGTCTTCGGTGTTAGTTTCGGCTTTAAATTCGCTCTAACCTTAATAATAAATCGGTATTTTCAATTTAAGATACTAGGAGTATTGTATAGGAGTATTAATATAATGTTGAGCCGATGGGCCCTTGGGGCCCTGAAGCAAAGATTATTTTATCAGAAATCTCCAAACGCTTGAAGGACGCTACACGTGATGCTAAGGCTGGCTGGTACTTTGCACAGAGAGTGAGTCTGACTCTCCAACGGAGTAACATGGCCAGTATCTTGCCAACTCTGCCTCTTTCAAGCACATTGGAAGATTTGTTCTACTGTGTGAATTGATTTATGTTAAATTATCTTGATTTGTTATTTATTATGTGATTTAATGCCAACCACACGGCGCCGTGAAGGATTTGGGAAACGAACACACGGTGCCGGGGCTTGTGTTTTTGTTATGCATTGTTATTTTGTTATGTTTTTTTTGTTATATTGTTATGTTTTTTTTATGCAGCAGTATGTACCGTTTCCACCGTTGTGTTGATAACATTATGTGACGCATATGGACATATGTGTAAAGTAGCGATCTTATAAGATCAAGTGTTAGATTAGGGTTCGTGCTATTCATCTAGTATATCAATAATCAATGCACGCACCACGGCGCCCTGAGTCCGGACCCTCGATCCTCCACGGCGCCGTGTGTTCGGCATTGAATGCGTTAATAAATACAATCCTACTCCTCCGTGCGTCATATTCCTCAGTGCTGAGGGTCGTGACCTTTACGGAGCACTTTTGTTAGGACTATGTTCCTCCATTCACTCCTGTCCTCCGCGCAGTGGATAGCGACATTGATGCTGGATTCGAAAGTCGTCTTAATCTGATCGGACCAGCGCATGGGACTACGCCCCCTAGGTCTCTTTCCTTCCACTTTGCCGGTGACGAGAAGTCTTTCGAGATTGTCACCCTTTTAATACAATAATAGAAAAAAAGATACCAGGCACATTCAATGATACTCAGAAAAAAACACGCAAAGTTATCTTCTAAAACTAACAACGAAATCTAGACCCAAAAATCCGATGACTGTGAGCGTGAAACTGTCTATTTGTGTATAATTAATACCGGACCAGTTTTCGAACGACCAGTATTTTTGTAGAAGCAGGTCCGCAGTGAAAACGAGGAAGCTGTCGGTATGTAGTGCTTAAGGTCAATGCAGCCGTTCCGAGTTACTGCGTCCGCTCATCCATCTAGAAAACGACACACATTCAATAAATTGCAATTACAATATTATTTGTTGCCGTGCTGATTGGTACAACTGGCTTTCCGGCTACGCTATAATTATAATAGCACAAGCCGTACTCGCCCGCTTCGCTGGGCATTTAAAATTATCATTATCATTTATTGTCATTATTATTAGGGAGTCCAACACTCATATAAATATTAGCCTACCCATTAAGTACATGTGTTTTCTACATGGATACCAAGTTTCAAGTCAAACGGATGCATGGTTCAGTAGTTATAACGGAACATCCGTAAAAATCACTTTAGATTTATATATTAGTATAGATATAGTATATAGCTCACAGCACAACAATATCGCGCACCATACATTGCTATGGACACGTTCACACTGTAATGTGCTATATATTATTGGCTTAGTATACGCTGCTATACTATATGGCACTATAGTATAGCGTAGTCTGAAAGCAGCTTTACCAAACGTTCCTAAATTATAATTAAAGCTATTTTTACGGTTTAATTTCGAGTATTGTTACTAAAGTTATATTATTTCGCGACAGAAATAAGCCGAGCAGTTAAACACTTGCCATAATACAATACTCTTTACCACCAAGAAGCGCGGCTTGACTACGCAAAACCCTGGCGAACTCTCGCAGCTTTTAACGAAGAGAGAAGAGAGAGTTTTGTTCTAAGCTGACACCACACTGTCAAAGCATATATTATAGTGTTTAATGTAACAGATACACGAAAAAGAAAACATTGTGATCCAATATCAATTTTAGGACGTAAATAAAACTAAAAGATAACATAAAAGTGCAGGACGTAATTAAAAACTAAGGCTTGACACCAGAGAAATCGAATATAGCGTGTGGCGTTTTAATTGAACTACCTTATTTGATGCTGACCTTGAAGATTAAGATATTATTGGGGCTCAACATAAAACGCTGGCTGGTAAGAGGTTTAGGCTCCGAATATACTTCAAAAGCCAATTACTGGCATATTATTTTTGTCCACATTTAGGTTTTTTTATGTTTATTGCTAAGATAGGTAGATGAGATCACGGCCCATCCGGTGTTAAGTAGTCATTAGAGCCCATAGACATCAACAACGTAAAAACTGCCACCCACCTTGAGACATCAGTTCTAAGTCTCAGTACAACGACTGCACGATCCTTCAAACCGAAAAGCATTAATGCTTCACACAAGACGCCTACAAGTAAAAATGGTGAGCGTGCAACTTGGTGCCCGTGGAAGAAGTGAAACTTCTGACACGTGTGTAGTATTGTAGTTTTTTTCATTTTTCATTCTTAAATTAAATTTCTCTTGTAATAGTTGTGTATAAGAGAAACGACCTAGCTCGCTTTGTCATTTCCCTCTCTCCACGGTCGAGTGTTTCGCTAGACGCTCTGTCTATTTTCTCACACTCGTTCTTCCTAAATTGTATCTTTTCTCTCTAGCCCTAATGAATTTGAGATAAGTTTTACTTTCAACACACCTAAAGAAGTTTCACTTCTAAAAGTTTTAGCTTTAGCTCATCCGCATTGAGGGTAAATGCGTAACAAAATCAACTTTCAAGTACTGAGATTTTTTAATTTTAAAACAGGACTGTGTTGGGCAGTACAGTAGGTACTTTAGTAATGATTGCAAGTGCTACATCTTGATGTCGACAAAAGGAAGCGGTGAGCGGTTTTTTCGCCGGAACAACGACCACACAAGTCAACGGAGCTCGAATGTCGACTTTCGATTACTTTTATGTAACCAAATAATACGTATTAAGAATCAGAAGAAAAACAGATCGACTTAAAGCACATACACTGACCTAACCAGCGAACTAACCCATAGACACAGTCCATTGCGTTTCTCGCTGGAGCTTCTCAGTGGGTCGCGTTTCCGATCCGGTGGTAGATTCAGCGACGCACTGCTCTTGTTAGGGCTAGTGTTAGCAAATTCTCTCAGATTGTGAGAGCTTGATAGAATCCGCGTCGGGTCCGCGCGTAGCTGGAATAGCCCCTTAACAGCGAATAGGTAGGGAAATAAACAATGATCATTAAAACTTTGCGCACGTAACCCTAGTTGGAGTACTTGAATTTTTTTAAGACGTACTTACCCTTCGCAATTAGCGAGCGGTTCTCAACTATTAGTAAAACTCTTAGTAAAATCAAGTTGATATAAACACTAATGGTTCATCATTTTAATCGCACTGCTTGGCTCACAAACAGTATACGAAACACTGCAATAAGCCAAGATCACTACGTTCACGATTGACTTCCACGATGAAAGAATAACATTGTGCAATTAAAATCGAACCCACAAAATTATAATTTGCCTAATTACTGGTAGTGGTAGGACCTCTTGTGAGTCCGCACGGGTAGGTACCACCGCCCTATCTATTTTTGCCGTGAAGCAGTAATCCGTTTCAATTTGAAGGGTGGGGCCGTTGTAACTATATTGAGACCTTAGAACTCATATCTCAAGATGGGTGGCGACATTTACGTTGTAGATGTCTATGGGCTCCGGTAACCACCTAACACCAAAAATAAAAATAAAAAAAAGGATGATACAACATACGCTTTGAGAATTCTACATATTTCATCATTTTTTATTTGAAGTGGCTTGAAAAGAACAGATTGTATTGATTGTCATTTAGTAAATAATGTTGGAAATTATTTCCGAGGACGCGTGACTTCCTATCGTACCGATTATAATATGATTAGGCGTACTGAACGATCAAACAATAATTGATAAAAATATTCTTCGTCTTGCCACGAGCGTCGCATCGATAATTCCCTAATCGATTTTCCTTATCAACGTTTCTAATGAAATAAACTTAACCGCGATATCGACTCGCGTTCTCTACGATCGCTCGTTAGAATTCAATAAAATAAATTTATTATTTAGTTAACTTAAACATTCTTTGACCTTTTTTTTATTGCCCTTGTTGGCAGACGAGCATACGGCCCACCTGATGGTGAGTGGCTACCGTCGCCCATGGACTTCAGCAATGCCAGGGGCAGAGCCAAGCCGCTGCCTACCGATCTGAAAACGTTATGATCCAAGATAGAATTATTTCGGAACTCACAATAAAAATCGGGTTTATTTACACGTCCAGGAGAAGCTGAAATAGCCTCTGAAGGCTATCAGCATAGGTAGGAAAAAAAGGCATGTCTTTGAAAAGGAAAAGAAATCGTGAAAAGGCTGGTCGTTGTTAAGAGGGCAAGAGAGTGCCAGAACTCTCTTCGACCACATGCAGAGGCGGCTTTGCCTATGGTGCAGAATATGGGTGCAGCGTTGTCACGGGGCGCGTGCTTAGACACTATCAAGGATTTTGTTACATTTGTATCTTTATCATTTTGAAGGCGAGCTTACTGGAGGTGCTAGGGTAATTATTGCACACGGGGTCTAAGTGTGCTAGAAACATCTATGGTCAGATGATGTCAATCTAAATGTGGATCTTTTGATTATAACCGCGATCCCAAAATATAAAAGACTGACCGTAGAGAGAGTATTAAAATTGATAAATAGGTGTTTTAGACGCATAATCATTAAAAAATATAGCCTATTTTGTATGAACAAAAACATCATTTACACACAACTTAACAAGGTGTATAAATAATTACTAGTGCTAAAATACAAATAACTTTAATCTTCTTATTTTATTATTAATAAGTAATTAGAATTTTCATTTTAATTAACGAATTTATTCTACCAAAATAAGTAAATTTTATTTTAGTTTCAGAAATATCAAACAATTGAGATAGGTATGTATCACCACGATTTCCCTCCAAAAATTGACAGCTACAAACAAATCGATTAATAATTCGTTCATTTTCGTTCAGTTAAATCAGTACAATAGTAACCGCGCTATGAGATGGACGCGCGTGCTGAGTGAACGAATCGGATATAATATTTCGACTCGAGTTTAGTGATTCTCGCAATCACTATGAGCGAATACATTCATAGATAAAAAATCTTTATCATTATATTTGTTATTTTGCACATAGTGAATGGACTTAGTGAGGTGTGTTGTTATCGAGTGCTTTGTTTTTTTTTTTTCGGATTGCATTCGTTTTGTTTCCAGGTATGTATGTCTTCGATTGTTTTTTATGAGAAATGTTTAAATTAACGTTGTGTATTAAAAATTGTGTTTGTATTTAATTGCGTTGTTTAATTAAAGCGACACTAGTTTGGTAAATGTACAAAAAAAATATATATATATTAAAAAGATAACGTGTCCACTAATAAACTAGGAAACAGTAAAAATACATTTTGATATAAAATTTTGTAGGCGAATATAAATTACTGAATATGCTTTGTTATAATACGATTTTTTTAAGTTAAGCCATTTTTGAAATGACTAATACTTTCAAACTTAATTTTTTATCGCTTTCAACGTCAGACGAGTATTTGGCGCTCCTGATGGTAAATAGTTATCATCACTCACGGCTCTCAATTCAATTAGGAGAACATCCAAACCACTGCCTACTGACTGACTGACCGAGGATTAGTGCAAAAGACTTATTTCATCAGTAAATATCCATCCAAACATAATCTGAAGGATTGACTATCCTACAAATTGAATCGCCCTGAATCTTTATACATGAAGTCTAAGCACCAATTCGAATATATCAATAAACGACCTTTTGACCTTGGACAGTTGTAACGTAGGTATGACTGCTAAACGGCAGATACAGATAGGATGGCGGTGCTAACCCGTCCAGGCTTGAAAAACGTCACCAATAAACACATGCAGATTATTATAATTTTTACACATTTGTAACCTCCATAATATGATTTATGACATAAAGAGGTTATTATGTTATATAGGTGACGTAAATGTTAATTTCAATATTGAAACATTAGAAGAAGGAACATAAGAAATATAAAAACATTTTTGAATTACAAAATATAAAAAACACAAAAACTGGTGAAGCAATAGCTTTAAATGTTGTTTCTCTTTATCGAACAACTCAGTTTGTGCTTATAGTTTTACTAGGCTAAGCTTTATTTTAATGTAAATAAAATAATACATTATACATTTATAACTAATAATTTACTCGGCTTACATATTATGGACACTCAATAAAGTAATATTTATAACTTTAATTGGAGATTAAACAGTGCTTATAAAATTTATAATGTAAAATAATTTATCTATGCACCCATTCCGTAAAATAGTCATAGTCATACTGTGACTCACTTGTCATTCAATAATATAATAATCATTCATGTTGTGAATCAAAAACATCATAGTTGTTATTATACAAACCACTGCATAGAAATAGGTTTTGTTATAGCTTTAGCTATGTTTGTTTTTTAATAAGAAAGGTTATGTTTCCGTCGCGAATATTTTTAAAATTTTCATATATTACAAAGTTTTTTTTATTATTATCAATTTTATTGTCTTTAATCAGATAGTATTCGGAAACAATTTGATCGTGTCTCGTCTCTTCATATTTCTAACTTAAAACATTCTTCTAATTAATATCTAAATTATCTAAAGTGATTTATTGGTACAATAAATGTAAACTAGTTTTTATACACGATACAATTTAATAGACGGTTTGTTGAACAAGCCTTTTATGTATGTATGATTGCCCTAAACACGTAAATACGGATCCTCCCGATCCATTAACGGTGCTTTTAGGTACTTCAAGCACCGATCACCGTCTCCGCCGAACCCGTCGCTTGCGACGAGGGACTCGACGAGTAAATTAACCCATAGACACAGCCCACTCGACGAGTAAATTAACCCATAGACACAGCCCACTGAGTTTCTCGCCGAATCTTCTCAGTAGGTCGCGTTTCCGATCCGGAGGTAGATTATGCGAAGCATTGCCCTTCCTAGGACCAGTCTTAGCAACACTCTGGCTTGAGACCCGTGAGCTCACCTACATGTCAAGGTAGCTGAAACCGAAACACCCTCTCAAGGCTATCAGCATAGATAGGAAAAAAATGGCATGATAACGTGTATGTAAAATGCGCAAGCCTAACAAACAAAGTCGAGTATAATATACCTGTAGTATAATGTCGAGAACATTTTGTGTTTTGTGTTGGAACTATTTGAGTAAAACACTAATAATTTATTCTTCATTGGTTTTAGCCGCAACAACAAATTGAAGTATTCGAAATCATGTTAACACTTATATAACACTTACAATTATTTCCCAATTTTACAGATGCGAAAGAGTAGGTATTTTTATTTTTATTGATATATACATGAGCAGACGAGCACACGAACTACACGATATTAGTTACGACACTATATTAGCGAAGCCCATAGACAGGGACGTCTTAAACTAGGATGGGGCCCTTGGGCACACAAGAATTTGAGGCCCTTTTGGAAAGTAAAAAAGCGAATTATAATAAAAAAAAATTACTGAGTATGACCATTTATTGTAGGTAATCAAATACAGTATGATATAATATGTCATTAATGATATTAGAATGCTGCTGGTTTTTGGTTACGATTTCGATAACGGTTTCTTTCGGGATGTCTGTTGAGCAAAATCTTCTATTATAGGCATAGTATATGCCTTGTAAATACCTTCTGATTACTGATTTGTGAAAAAAGTGTAATGTGCCCGACAAAAATGTTTTGAGAATAAGCGTGTGAGAGAAATTGTCGGTCTTTCGGGGCCCCCTGAGAATGGGGGCCCTGGGCACGGGCCCCGTGTGCCCTTATGGTAAAGACGGTATTGCCCATAGACATATCACCATCAGACATGAAGTTAATCTCAATAGTTCTATCGTCAATAATATAACATGTGTAAAACTAGGAAGACTGTGAGCTAAATAATAAAACACGTATTAAATTATTTACGTAATTTATTTTCTATTATTTTGTATTTTAAGTTTTGCTGTTCCAATATCCAAAGTTTTTTTTTTTATCGCCCAAGTTCTGGACGTTGGGAGTGTTAAGGGTTCAATATTATTGAATTAAATTAGTGAGATCGGATCGATGAGACAAAGGCAATTTAAGTCTTACTTACTAAACAGAATTGAGAATTCATCTCATTTCTTTTTCTCCACCTTAACCCACTAGGTGGGGTCGGCACAGCTGATTTTTCCCTTCCATTCTCTTCTATCAGCCGTCATCTCAACGCTCACTCCTCTCTCTCTCTTTCATATCGTTATTCACACACTTCATCCATGTCTTCTTCGGTCGACCTCTTCCCCCTCTACCTTGCACTACCATTTCCATACATCTTCTAGTCACATGCATCTTCTCTCTGCGCATCACATGCCCATACCACGCTGTCCCCCGAAATGTGCAATTTCGATCGAAATATCGACAATAATAATCACGAAACACTTATAAACTTTCTACATATCGTAACATATGTATTTACTTTATTTTATTCCAAAACTTTACGAAGATTTTTACTTTCTAAAAATTCTTCACGGTACCGTCGTTTGGCGGAGCAATTCGATATTCGCGTGTCCACGTCGAATGTTATTACGACGGTGTTAAATAACACGTGTATAATGTTGCCGCAATCCGTGAAAAGAAAAAATAAAGCACTTCATAGATCTTTAACACAAATGTAAGCCACGTTCTTCCTCAAAGAGGCTTGTGGAGAGTATAAAACGGTAGGCCACGGCTTTGCCCCTGGCGTTGCTGTGGTTCACGATGGTAACCATTTAACGATAGGCGGGCCGCATGCTCGTCTGCCTACAAGTGCTATAAAAAAATTTGATTTCTGTCACTTTCTTGATACCTTGAAAAGAAAACACGAAAAGGACCAACCAATGCAGATCTGACTCTACATACCTATATATTATATACATAAGTCGAAATCGACAATGTCCTCCTCCAATAGTGAGCAGTGACTTTTAGCATTGCATTTTAAATAATATAAATTTAGAAGTAAACAATTTATGTTTAAGATTTATTTATTCACTAGCAGTTACCCGCGGCTTCGCCCACTTGGTCAAGGAATAGTGATCGCGTAATTTTACTAACGATAATAAAACAGCTTCCGGTGGGAATGGGATTTTTATGGAATGAAAGGTAGCCAATGTTACTCTCCAGACTTTCACATTTATAATATTAATAAAAGTATGAATGAAATATATTCATTGGATTTATGAGTTCGAGAAAATGTGCAATGTACCTGTATACCAGATTGTTTTAGGTAGTTTATGAAGAAAAAAAAAACCGAGCATTCTTACGAAAATTAAGGAAGTTAATGTACCGTTATATTCAGGTTAAAATCTTCAAGTACGCTTGAGATATGTACACATTAGGTATATAGCTTTGTTTCATTGCAAATGTAATCTTGCATATAGAGTTAAATGGAAATGACAAAAAAGCATTTACAGTCAAATTATCAGTTATTGCTTATCAATACGACGCGTGGTTTTAAACACACCATCGAACTAAGACATTACTAAGACAGAATATTAAAATGTCATCATCGTCATCATTCTTTCCTATTACCCTCTGCTGAGGTGTAGGGCTCGAATCAAATCTTTCCATTTGCATCGGTCTTGGGCAGTCTGTTCAAGCTCCTCCCACGTCATGCCCAAGATGCCCAGCTCTTGCTCCACAGAGGGACGCCAAGTTGTTCTGGGGCGGCCTTTCTTCCTTATAATATATTAAGATGTAGGTATTTTACTTTATTTTGCTTTACTAAATGCTCATTTAGTAAAAGCGTTTCTTATGAAAATGACTTTGTGTTTTGTTAATTGCTCAATCGGTGCACGACCTCATGGTCCACATGTTATTAAGTGGTAAACAGAACACATATAGACGTCAATAATGTAAACACTGCGACTCAACTGGACACCTGAGTTCTAAGGCCTCAGTTCTATAATACCACGGTTGCTCTTCCAATCGGAACGCATTATTGTTTCGCGGCAGAAATCGGCAGAATGGTGGTACCTTTTTTTCGAGCTAACTACGAGGTTCCCGTGCCTTGGGGCGCGTGCTATGTGGGACTTCTTAACCGAAGATTTTAAAGGCCAAGACTGAAGACGTTAAAACTTCTAAATCGCCCGATGCTCTATCCCACCTGAGACAGACCAAGTTAGACAGGCGTCTACAACCAGACGCACAGCTCTTTTCAACGCCTGACTAACAGGGTCGTCGAGACGACAGTTCGTCAGACTGTTCCAGGTTATGCCACATATGCCTCGGAATACCCCGCTGGACCTTAAGACGGTGGTACTACTCAGGCCCAGAACACACTATCATCAGCGCATCAGTATTCTCTATTGCCTTAAATAGGCACGTGGGCTAAACTCCCACCCAATGGATTCTCAAATCCGTATATATCACACATAGATATGAGTAGTTTCGATAAATATCCTGCAAACTGGGCCCAATGACTGTGTCACACTAGAATTAAGCAAAATAGCGGTATATAGACCATATTATGTACAATGCGATCCCTAAACGCACAACGAGAATGATTGTACCATGTATATACCATGCACTTAACTTGAACCATGTATATATGGGGTGTTCCAAGTTCGCAAACAAAAAGTCATTGACATACTCTCGTTCAGATACTCATAATTGTCAACATAAATCGATTTAATGATACATGTTTTTGCACGTGCTGTATGTTTCAATGAGGTTAATGACTTATTCGTAAGAAAACACAAATTTAATTTATCATTCCATACAATTCTCTCGAAAAAATTACCCGACTTAATATATTTTGTGCATCAAATTATATTCAACTTTGGCTACATTCTTGCTCTTTTGAAAAAAAACTTTCTTTTTGTAGTGTCAATTGATAGCAGTCCTTATAAAGCGGCTTTAATAGAAACTAGATGATGACCGAGCTTTGCTCGGTTTTCTTTTTGATAACGCCATCTTGGTTAGTTGCCTTCAATTAAGAAAAATACTATTATTATTCGCCAATAGATGTGGGGAAGAGTTGATTATTGAAAACACGAATAAAACTATATTTTCTGAAAATAAATCATAGCTAGATCGATTTATCGCCCCTGAAATCCCCTGTATACTAAATTTTATAAAAATCGTCGAAGCCGTTTCCGAGATTCAGATTATATAACAAGAATTGCTCGTTTAAAGTTATAAGATAAGATATACGTCATTTCTGATCCTCCCAATCTACTATAGGCTTTGCTATTAGGCATTCCAAGAACCGGCCACCGTTCTCGGCTAACCTGTCGAATACAACGAAGGGTTTGTCGTGAAACTTAACCCACAAACGTGGCACTGAGTCTCTCGCCGGATCTTCTAGATGGGTCGCGATTCCGATCCTATGGTAGATTCATCGAAGCACTTGCATAGGTAGATGTTAGCAAAGTCTCTCAGACTGAGTCCCGTGAACCCTACACGTTTCCTGAAGCTAACACAACTTCTCGAAGTTACTAGCTATAGTTATAACAAAAAATATATAGAAATAATGGAATTGAATCCGGCTTGTAGGTCCCATACGCCACCCGTCACGGCTCTTCATACAATACGTCCATACAATGTTACCGACAAGTTGTTGTTCCGCTGTGCGGTTTGAACGAATGGATGGCTGAGTTCTACACTCGCAGCGACAATGATTTCCACGCTTCGGTACATTTTGACTAATAAAAAGTACTAATTTGCTTACCGGTGGCAGTGAACGCATACGAGTGATAGACTATGGCAACATTCCGTCGGGGCTTAGCTGAAATAGCCTACCAACGTATAGGCAGGGAAAAAAAAAGTGGCAAAATAGTTCGGAAAATAGTTGTGCGACTTACATGAGTTTTCGACCTCGTGTTTCAAAGCTGGTGGCGTGCATTCCTATTGTGATGCCCACGAACTCCGATAGTCACTTAGCATCAGTTGGGCGGTGAACTATTCCGATCACTTTTTTTTATTGCTTAGATGGGTGGACGAGCTCACAGCCCACTTGATGTGAAGCGGTAACTGGAGCCCATAGACATCTACAACGTAAGTGCGCCACCCACCTTGAGATATAAGTTCTAAAGTCTCAGTATAGTTTACAACGGCTGCCCCACCCTTCAAACCGAAACGCATTACTGCTGATGCCCACGGACTCCGATAGTCACTTAACATCAGTTAGGCAGTGAGCTCGTCCGATCACCTAGATCAATAAAAAAATTGTCGGCTACGAGAATCATTGAATGATATAATCCTATTAATGGGTCATAGACACAGGTCATATTTCGTAGGTTTCATTCGAAATTTACGGTTTTTTTAATTGCGTGATAGATGAACGATCTTTCAGACTACCTGGTGTTAATTGGTTACCGGAGCCCATAGGCATCAACAACGTAAATGCCGTCACCCTCAAGACATAAATCATAAATCTCAGTTTTTAAAGTACAAAGGCTGCGTCACTCTTCAGACCGACACGCATTACTGCTTCACGGCAGAAATAGGTAGAGCAGTGACCTATGCCGACTCATAAAACCCTATCGTCAGTATTTATTCTGAGAAGGCCATATTGTTTCGATAAACCGAAGAATAAAGTTTCCATGTCCTTTACTTACAAGATTTATTACATACTCATGTTGATTCAAACCGGTTACATACATTACACTAAAATTATAATGTAGTTGAAGTTTTTGTTAAAGGTTTTCGCTACGTATTATTTTCGATAAAACTTTACAATTTTTCTGATCGCCTGTCGACGGAGATTTTATTCATCGACATTTGAATTTTCTGCTAACTACCCTCCAGTGTTCAATACAAATTATTTCTAGAGTCTTACGTTTCTTTTTTTTTTCCTACCTAAGCTGATAGCCTTGAGAGGCTATTCCAGCGTAACCTTAACTAGTAGGTGAGCTCGCGGGGCTCAAACCTGACGACGTTGCTAACATGAACCCTAGCAAGATCCGCGCTCGCAGAATCTACTGAGGGTCTGAGGGTTAATTTACTCGACGAGCCCTTCGTCGCAAGCGACGGGTTCGACGAGAACGGTGACCGGTGCTTGAGGTACCTAAAAGCACCGTTAGTGGATCGAGAGGATCCGAAATGACGTGTTTGGGGCGACGTCGACTGCTTTCCATTCTTTCCGCAGGATCGGGAATGTTATTATTAATGTTCCGCAGGATCGGGAATCGCGAAGTTACCGGCGGCCACGATGAGAGAGTTCTCGTGTCGTGCCGCTTTATCGAAGTGGATCACGTTTCATTTCACACAGAACGAACTAACAATCAGGGCTCTGAAACTGCGATACTTTAAGACAAATATTTTTTCTGTATGGAAACTAGCGACATCTTGTAGCGGATGCCCCTAAGCTTATATGTTGTTAAAGTTATGGCATTTAATTATTGTATAACTAACACAGAAAATAATAAAATAATAAATTGTACAAGTCTTTATTTGCTATCGACAAATTTTATCAATCTACTCGATATAATCTAATAAACTAATCGAACCGAAGCCATCTAGTGGCCGACGCCCGTAAACATTTTTGTTGAGTGCTTGAGTTGTTTATCTATAACTAATTTATGTGTATTATCTATGCTAACAATTTGTTTCTTTAAGTCTGTGCGATTTTTGTTTTCATCGTCATAGAAATGATAATAAAAAATAAAAATAAAAACGCAAGACTGACACTGTAACTCTACAACAGTCTTTCTCAAAGTGGGCGATAGCGCCCCCTTGGGGGCGCTTGAAACCTAGAGGGGGGCGTTAAGGGGCCCAGAAAAAATGAGGGGTGTTGATGTGGGTTAGGGGGCGATGTATTATTTGTGAAATTGTGGTTTTTAACTTTTAGGGGTGTATAAAAAATGGTGGGCGCTGAAAAATAATTTATTTTCAAAGGGGGCGGTAAAAGAAATAAGTTTGATAATCACTGCTCTACAATGTATTTGAATTGTAAAGAAAAATAAGTATATTTTATTCTTTTAACTTTAGTTAGCGTTATGCTCAGTGAATAAACTACGAAGATCTTTTATCAAAATGACAAGTCGTTGAAACTAGTGTTCGCTTTGTATAAATGACGCAATTTTCAACATCAATCTAGCGCTCACAATAGATGATACATTTAAACTAAAATTGATTTTCTGTTGTTATTGTTTCAATGAACACTTTATTTTGTCTTCGAAGCCTTTCTTTGTTAGCACAATGCAATATTAGTTTGGTCTTGAGTTATAAGTCAATGTAAATATCGTCCTATCGCCCGTTTGTTTTGATTAATAATGATTGTTTTAATAATAAACTATAAAACGTTGTTTTTGCCTAACCAGCAAATTTAAAAGAAAGCGGTCACTCGTGTCATTAGCATCATGAATGATGTATAATATTATGCTGTATACATAACAATGCAGTGTTCGCAAACTAAAACATTACAAGACATGCTCTAGATTTTTCATGTCGCTAATGCCATCTACAGTCCATTACTGAAACTGCACAAATTGTATAATGTAAATTTTTAGATATAGATGGCGCTGACTTTTAATGATTGTCAAAAACAATTAGTCGTTAAAGGCTGATTAAAATAAGAAGAGTTTTTCCCGCCACACGGGAGAAGCGATCCGTTGGCCAGAATATCCATTTCAATATTTTACAAATATTATTTTTTAATATTAAAAAATTATTATTATTTATTAAATACGCTGTGATTTGTAATTATCGAATTATTCATTTGTTGTAAGTAGACAGTATTAGTTTTAGCATTACGTAATTTGACGGAATATCTTCTTTTTCTTCTCCATCGCTCCATCATTGCTGAGGATCGTGACTCCGTTTCTGTCGACTGCCAGTCTCCATCGGTTCCGGCCAGTTGCCTGGTGTAGTGCAGCGCTAAGTGGTCCGCTGGTTTGCTCGGAGATCTGGTCGGACCAACGTTTGCGGCCCCGGCCTCTAAGACGCTTTCCGTTGTCTACACTTCTGCGGGCAACGTGGCCAAAGTAGTGCATTATGCGTTGCAGACAGGTGGTAGACAGGCGTTGAGCGTTCCAGTTTTAAGCTGTTGTAGGACCGAGATGTTCGTGCGGTAGGCTGTCCATGGAATCCTTAATGGGCGGCGCCAACACCACATTTCAAAAGCATCAACTCTGTTTCGTTCAGCTGCTTTTATGGTCCATAATTCTGCTCCATAGAGAGCGATTGGAAAGACCAGTGAGCGCACAATATGTATTTTGGTCCTATTCGAAATATTACGATCTTTCCAAACTTTGCTCAACTGTGTCATAGCTGTTTTAGCCATTCCAATACGTCGGCGTATTTCAGGCTCACAACTCCCCTTATCCGTAATCACAGAACCAAGGTAGACAAACTGGTCTACGGCCTCGTATTCAGCCAGAACGGACGGAATATCATTTGGTAGTAAAATTCATAGACTTCGTTCTCTTATTTTTCGGCTATACGAATTCTATCTATCACTCAGTAATGATCGTGAGCCACATCGATCGATGGTGAGCCAAGCAAACAAGAGCAAAAATTAAAATCATTTAAAAACTTAACCATAGTTTCTCAATCGATCTTAAATTGATCGTTTTTTCTCAATCGATCTTAAATTGATCGTTCTATATCTAGATTAAGCCAATTAAATTCTCGAAAAGATAAACATCTAAGTAATACTACATACATAGTACATATCAGCCGACAAAAGGCGGCTCTTTCCGCGCCCTCGACTAATAGATCGTAAGCTTTATCTATGGTCACGATCTGTAGTTTTTTTTGACACTATCTCTGCCGTGATGCTTTTTTTTTTTAATAAATGAGAAATGTTTTGACCACGGTTTCGTTCGGGTACATAGACGGTTCGTTTAAAAGCCCGAACACATTTTCGAATACTTCCCTAAGGCATTAGTGTAGACACTTACAGAATTACTAATGTAATAAATGAAGTTATTACATAGATGTGAAAGTGTCAATAGAAAGTGTTTATTATTATGAACAATTTACATACCGTTTTTTTTTTAAATTAAATTTTCATCTTTTTTCAATTGTTTTTTTTTTAATCATTGAATTTCGCGAGGCAATCATAACGCCACGTTGGTACTGTTGAGAATTCATATTAAGCCTCGTTTTGAGAATAATATGCCATAATACCCTTTACATACAATCTATTATTGTACGCGGCAAATTTGAATTGGAATGATCCAGATAATACTTGTTTAAAAAATAAGAATAATATCAATTTTTAAATAACGAACGCCAGATTAAAGCCTAATAAAAATTTATTTAAAAAAAAAGTGTTTTTCGGGAACACATGAACAGATCATAAAGTATTTTTTTGTAGATATAAATCGTCGATCATCACAAGACTGGCGTGGCGGCTTCCCGCGCTCGGAAGACGGATGGCGCGCACGCGCAGCCTATCTCCGGTCACGATCTTTACGTACAGATAGTTTTTTTATTAGGCCTCGTTTTGGATTAGTCGAATTGCGTAATATTGTTGTTGTAGCAATGGACTTTAGTAGGTACACGAGAACAAATTAATACCTACACTTAACTTTTACAATGTTCGTACTCAATCAATTTAGTCAATCATTTTAGTTCTTTGTTCCTCAATGAATTTTTTTCAACTTGCTAATAATAATCTATACTAATATATAAATCTATAGTGGTTTTTACGGATGTTCCGTTATAACTACTGAACAATACATCCGATTGACTTGAAACTTGGTAACCATGTAGAAAATACATGTGCTTAATGGATAGGCTAATATTTATATGAGTGTTGGATTCCCTACACCAGTTGCGGGGGCGTTAATGATGAGAATCGTTGTGGGGGTGAGAAATAATAATGTTAATTTTAAATGCCCAGCGAAGCGGACGGGTACAGCTAGTAAACTATAAGAGACTTTGTTTAATTTAAAAGCAATCAATATGTGGTATAGTATCAATTATTTGTTTAAAATTACGAAATACAAACATAAAAAATGTATACGAAATACAAAATATCATGAAATCAATACAAAAATCGCGAACACTGTCGTTGAACTTGTGTTATTAGTGCATGGTAGCGCTAAGTTCGTTTTGGCCTCTAATGACATTACACGCGGTGAATCCGCATTCAATTTGCAAAACTTGCCCTGTGATTCTTTTTCCGACATTCCCTTCTTCAAAAAGGTGTCTTCAAGGCATAGAGAGAAGTTCTAGTGCATAATAAAAAATAATAATACCGTTTTGCATATAATGCATATATTGCATTAAAAATGAAAGTAGGTGACGCTTCGAATTACTCCCACCTCTTCCCTGTCGTCTGACCAAAGTAGCATTATTTTCACTCATTTCTCCAACTAGCGCTCTGTCGTCAACGACGAAGAAAGTTTATAGAGTAGCATGTTTATTGCGCCATATAATTCACACATTTCGGTGTTGTTCATTTACTCCGGTAGCTGGAAAGGAACGTATGAACACGTATCCTAAAAAGCACTGCATTCCGGGCCGTAAAATATGTTTTGACGAAACATTGTCACAGCTGCACGTTTGACATTACGAAATCGTTCCAATTTCAAAGTAAAACAAAAGAAAAATGTATACAGATAACATTGATACATTCAGCGGAAGAACTTAAGGTATCTGGAACGCGTTAGGAATTTATTGTAGACTAATTATGGGGAAAAGAAGTAAGAAAATGTTTTTAAAGTTATGTAGCGCTGTCTCTTTCTTTTCGAAGTATTTTGAATAGAACACACAAAGATTTTTATTTATATCGTCTCGGTAGTTTACATTTGACTTATCCTGTTTGTATCTTACTGGTAATAGGCCTTAATATTACTCGCACTATGAGAGATGCTTACGTCCTATCTATTTAATGCCACAAAGCAGTCATGCGTTCGGTTAGAAAGGGCATACTGTTACCCGCAAGGGTAGGTACTGCGTCTTTTTTTTCTACCTATAGGCTTGAAAGACTATCAGCGTTGCCTTAGCGTGTAGGTGAGCTCTCGGGTCTCAAACTGGAGGCGTTGCTAACACTTCACTGCTAACACTGCACAGCAAGAGCAGTGTTTCGCAGAATCTACCACCGGATCGGAAACGCGACCCACTGAGAAGATCTGGGGAGAAACTCAGTGGGCTGTGTCTGTGGGTTTATTTTATTTGCCGAGCCTTTTGTCGCAAGCGATGGGTTCGGCGAGGACGCTGACCGGTTACTACCTCCCTGTCTGCTTTACACCACGGAACAGCCATGCGGTAGGAACTGTTTGGACAGCCGTTATACTCACAAGGTCTCAAGGTGCTGGCATTTACCATGTGATATACCTGGTCTCAGTAATCACTTCGCAAAAGCAAAAGGCTTATGAAAAAAAAGGACTGATTTAAATCTTTTTTAATTGCTAAATAGCTAGGCTTCAACATGAAACAGCTTTTCGTTCGTATGGTGGTTCGTATTTCTTCAAATCATTACTCGATAGTCAAACAAAATTTTAGTACAACGTAAAAACAAGTCAAAAATACAATTAAAAAAAATTAATGAAAAATGAAAAGGCCAGGAGCGAACGCCTCATTCCCACGTAGTGCCATCTAGTAAATAATCCTTAACTTTATAATATGCCTTGTTGCACAAACGTTCCTTGACAGTTTTTTTAAATCTATGAACAGACATACATCTATATATTAATACGTGAGGCAAAAACTTTGTATCCCTTTTTACGAAGATTGCGCAGTCGGAGGAGTGTGAAATTTTCCACACTTAAAAAGAATATAGAGAAGAAGTGCACAATGCTAATATTTTTTTTAAATAATGCATAAAAGAATCATTAAATCAATAAAGAAAACATTACACACACTACGTACCATGATTAGCGCACACACGCATGCATATTATTTATTGTCAAACTTTTGTTCTTGACGTCTGTTGTCAAATTGAGAATAGATTAAATATTGTTTGTCTTTGTTAATATTTTTTATAGTGTAGTCTTGGCAAAACTTGTGATTATAGAAGTATAAAATACAATCATAATATATAGTATACAAACTTACAATTCCAATTAATTATAGTCGAATTTCGACTACTGCGGGACCACTAGTATACAAATAATAATACAGACATAGGCTATTTTTTCAATTCATATTTAGACCGGATTTACTGTACCATAATAATTGTATGCGAGTTAAGTGTTATCGACACGAATTTTCCAAAGCCATTCCGAGTCGGTGCAGTAAGCAACGTGTGAAACAACCGAGCCAACGAAGCGAAACGATATCTCGCTTAGAAATAAATGTGATTTAATATTAGATTTTATCTATTGTTATTTCATTTATCACTTTTCTATTAATAATGTTTTATTATGTCTCAATCAGGAATTCGTTATTTAGGAATTGATAATAATATATTTATTTTTTATCTAGATCATTCCACAGATTAAATTTGTCGCTTGCAAGAATGGATTGTTTTTTTTTTTATTGATTAGATGGGTGGACGAGCTCACAGCCCACCTGGTGTTAAGTGGTTACTGGAGCCCATAGACATCCACAATAGTAATGCGTTTCGGTTTGAAGGGTGGGGCAGCCGTTGTAACTATACTGAGACCTTAGAACTTATATCACAAGGTGGGTGGTGCATTTACGTTGTAGATGTCTATGGGCTCCGGTAACCACTTAACCCCAGGTGAGCCGTGAGCTTGTCCACCAACCTAAGCAATAAAAAAAAAAGTGTGTGTGTCCGCTCCGACGCACGACTGGAGTTTACTGGATATAAAAAATTAAACGAAACAATACGAGAAATAGTTCTATATTACGACAACACGATACACTACAGATTATTAACAAATTAACGAGACACAAAACAAACGACTAACAAATATATGAAAATACAATAATGAGAGAAACGCGCGATCAGTACGAGGCTTTGTGGCGGACTGCCGGCGCAGCAGCCCGGCGTCACCTGCGATGACGCATTTCGTGTGACATGCGCAATCAGGCGCATAACGCATTTCGTGTGACATGCTAGTACGATTTTGGTCCCCATAATTTTCATACCCCGGGCCTATATATGTAAATCGATTCTAAAGGAGTAAACTCCAAAAATATATAATAATATAAAAAAATCGTAAAATATTATCGGGTAGTAAATTCAAATGCCACTACATGCACAACGTAGTGAAGTTAGCTGACAGATAATGATAAGACATTAGTATTCTGACAAAATTCGGTGCTTTGAGTTCGACGAGAGAACTAACCCATAGACACAGCCCACTGAGTTTCTCGCCGGATCTTCTCAGTGGGTCGAGATTCCGATTCGGTGGTAGATTCTGCGAAACACTGCTCTTGTTAGGGCCAGTGCGTAGCCGGAATAGCTACCGGCGAATAGATGGCAAAAATAATAATTGAATTGCCTTATCGATAGATTGATTTTATTTGTTTTTATTCAAAAAAAGGATAAGGTCATCGATTCGACTTTTTTTATACTTTTTTGGAGTTTACTCCTTTAGAATCGATTTACATATATAGGCCCGGGGTATGAAAATTATGGGGACCAAAATCGTACTAGCATGTCACACGAAATGCGTTATGCGCCTGATTGCGCATGTCACACGAAATGCGTTATCGCAGGTGACGCCGGGCTGCTGCGCCGGCAGTCCGCCACAAAGCCTCGTACTGATCGCGCGTTTCTCTCATTATTGTATTTTCATATATTTGTTAGTCGTTTGTTTTGTGTCTCGTTAATTTGTTAATAATCTGTAGTGTATCGTGTTGTCGTAATATAGAACTATTTCTCGTATTGTTTCGTTTAATTTTTTATATCCAGTAAACTCCAGTCGTGCGTCGGAGCGGACACACACACTTTTTTTGTGTGTGTTTCCTTCAGGACTTTTTTTTATAACTAGACCTATAATTACTATCGTGCTTGTTTTTGTTATTTGAAGGCCGCCACTTCTTACGTGATAACATCTAAATTTTGTCAAGGTCTGGCCAGTTCTTTCTGTGTCATCCTCAATAATGTATTTGGACTTCGTATACATTGACGATTTTGTTTTTTTGAAGTCGGTTTTTTATTTTTATTTTTTATTTTTATACTGTTCTCTATCATTTGCACGAAACACATTTAGACGTACTATTATCTATCAACATCGCTCATGTACTTCTCACTTCTCACACTCCCCCCACTATCAAGACCCTTCGTCTCGTGACTGCGAAGTGTTTTTCCTATCACGCTTTAATTAATCATTGAAGACGAGATAATATTATCTTATCAACGTACCGTTACGCTTCGTTATATTAGATTTAATCTCTTTTGTTTTAGAGACGCGAGCGAGGGCGTGCTTGCTCCCGGCCGTATTGCCAATAGTCCTGCCGTTTTCACTGCCAGGCGCGAGCGGCCGTTGCCAGACGCGGTGAGCCGTGCCAGCCCCGAAATTTATAACCGGAAGTGACGAAATGGGAGGATGGCAGCTGATTTTCGTGGCCCTCCTGGGCCTGGCGACAGCACAAGGCCCCGAGAAACGTGAGTTACATAATTTTTGTATTCGACTGACGATTAAGCCCTTTAACCTTTTTAGCCCTTTATTTTTTTACTGGTGATAGAACCGCTTGTGAGTCCGCGCGTGTAGGTACTACCACCCCGCCTATTTCTGCCGTAAAGCAGTGATGCGTTTCGGTTTGAAGGGTGAGGCAGCCGTTGTAACTATACTTGAGACCTTAGAACTTATATCTCAAGGTGGGTGGCACATTTACGTCGTAGATGTCTATGGGCTCCTGTAACCACTTAGCAGCAGGTGGGCTGTGAGCTCGACCACCCATCTAAGCAATAAAAAAAATAACTAGCATGTAACACCTTAAAATCAATAGTTTAGGTTACATAAAACGTGATGCATGAAATACGCAATTATCGCTATGTAATTACGCTGCCATCGCGCCAGGGCGTATTATGTGTGCTTAGTGCGACTTTTTTTTAACTTCTCGATCGCGTAAAAGTTAACTCAAATTTCTATGTAGTTTGTATACAGAAACAGCGCCCCTAGCGGCAAACGAAGGAAAAAATTCCAACTCCATACAAATTTGAGTTAACTTCTACGCCATCGAGAACGTTAAAAACTCGCACACTGAGCTCTGGTCCCGAGGTGATTGTCCTCTTAAAACTTGGTAGTATATTTTTATTAATTGCATAGATGATGTGTCTCGATTTTTACAATACAATGGGCTGCTCCATCCGAAACGCATTACTGCTTCACGGCCGAAATAAGCTGGGTACTAGATAAGTACTATTATTCACTGGGATTCGGGATAAATAAAACTGCCACCGATGTACAAACTAAAATTCTATTTAACACTTATAGAGCACTTTACAATTACCAATCGCTTCTTCGGCTTCGCTTCGAATAGATCCGATTACTTACTGCCTTCGTGTCATCTCTGTAACGATTTTATAGTCGATACATCTCTACGATTATCAAGAACATTTCCGGCAAGACTAGTCGACGATATGTGTTTTCGCTATTTGATGATAGATGGCGTTGCACTTCTATAGGGTTCTCGATATTACTAGTTATTTTTATATTCGTTTTCTGCTAATCGACGACAGATGGCGTTACTTTTGCTGGCGTAACAGTACAGTGCGGACTCACAAGACGCCCTACCATCAGCAAGGGTTTTGGAACGAAGTTATACTAGTTGTATTACTAAGAATTTACTATCTAGGCCATCGATCATTGATTTGCGCGTCAACATTCAATTTAACATCACTTTTTCAAGTCAGTGGAAATGACGTTCCAAGATATCGTTACATGCAAACAATAATAATAACGAGCTTAAACACCAGACATTATTGTTATAAAAAAAACCAATAAGGAAACATTTACGAAAGCATTACCTTTTAAATGACACAGATAATTTGAAACTACAGCCAAACAATTAAAGCTATATGCAAACAGAAGCGATCGTTATTTTTATAAACATTGCTCAAGCTGATAAAATTACTTTATTTGCTTACCGACAATACCGCGAAAAACTTGTAATCTCTATGTCATCGACGATCTTACAACACACACTACATGATAATATTGTAACAAAATATAAATGACTACTAGCGCCATCTGTCATAAATTATGTGGACGACTTTGACAATAACTCGTTATTATCTATATATTAATACGTGAAGCAAAAACTTTGTATCCCTTTTTACGAAAATTGCGCGAACGGAGTGGTATGAAATTTTCCGCACTTGTAGAGATTTTTTTTTTAAATAATGCGTAAAAGATACATTAAATCAAGAAAGAAAACTAATGTTTTCACACATTAACTAATATAATCACACACTACATAGGTACCATGTATTTGACGCACACACGCATGCATACTATTTATTGTCAAACTTTTGTTCTTGACGTCTGAGGTCAAATTGAGAATAGATTAAATATGGTTTGCATTTATTAATATTTTTTTATAGTGTAGCCTTAGCGAAATTTGTGATTATAGAAGTATAAAATACAGTCATAATAGTGTACAAACTTATACAATTGCAATTAATTATAGTCGAATTTCGACTACTGCGGGACCTCTAGTAGAGTAAAAAGGCCATTGCGTGTATTATCACTACACAGACACATAACAATGTTGAATACAAATTATGTAATTCGTTTTCAGGAGCACATCCATTTTTGTGTCACTTTGAAATGTCTATGTAATATGGAATATAAATTACTTCTTTAGTGTGCATCTGTAACTGAATTAAGTTTTTTTACTACTATCCGAATAAGGTAGTTTCAATTTAAGACAAAATTCACAATGACAAACCAATAGTCTAGAATATTACTACACCATCTCCTCCCGTGTTTTTTGTAAAGGGCGACTAAGGGATTCAGTGGAAAATCTGTTTAGGTGGTCTACTTCTGCCGCGAATAAGCCATGTCTTGTGTCTTGAAAGCTATGGACATAACAGCCGTCTGCAACTGCTGAACAACTGTTGAATTATGTAGGTACACCGCTTTGGTAAAAACAAATGAAAAACGCTGTATATTCCTGTCGAGACAAAAATAGGTTTTAAGCCTTCGTCAAACAGAACGCGTAATTAGCGCGCGTGAGAGCGCTCAACTAACGCCGCGCTATGATGCGGAGATGTGTTGTACTACTATGGTAACATACCGTCAAACAGAGCCCCAGCGCTATAGATACACAGCGCTCTGTCGCGGCGTTAGGACGCTTTGACGTCAGGCGTTGTAATTGTTTACAAATTTTATCTTAGCGTCCGAGTGAATGTGTATTAAAATACTAGTTAAATACTAATAAATAGTTAGAAAATACCCATGCTTATACAATGCCACATCTGAATCACTCGATTTCTTAATACTTTTAAATTTTCACACTGCTATCGAAAGGCACTATGATTTGGCGAATGCGTTGCGTCAAAGAGCGTTAGACTCATCTAGTCAATTTGAAGATCGCGACGTTAAGTACGCGGCGCTAAGTACGCGTTCTGTTTGACGAAGGCTTTACTATACATTTAAAATAGATACAAACTTTTAGAACCAACGACGAACACGCAATGTAATGTAAATGAATACGAGTTCATACGATAACAACAAACTTACAGCATTTATACTTAGCTCATCGAATTCATACTGTTTGCTCACTGCATTAAAGTGCATTTTCCCTTTTCTAATCAGATTAGATTTTTTTCCCTACCTATGCTGATAGCCTTGAGAGGCTATTTCAGCTTCTTCTTGACGTGTAGGTGAGCTCACGGGTTCAAACCGAGTGTTGCTAACACTGACCCTAGCAAGAGCAGTGCTTCGCAGTACCTACCACCGGATCGGAAACGCGACCCGCTGAGAAGATCCGGCGAGAAACTCAGTGGGCTGTGTCTATGGGTTAATTTACTCGTCGAGCCCTTTGTCGCAAGCGACGGGTTCGGCGAGGACGGTGACTGGTTTAGATATTAACATATATAGCAAAGTATTGAAAATGGACCGTGTAATTACGTAAGTAAGATAAAGTTATGTATTAATTTTGTTAATAGTAGTCAAACTATAGGTAAACTAAAAGAAAAAAAAAAACTAAAACTAACCTATTGATCTCTTTTGACAATATTTATGAGAAAAATACTGGTGATACCAAATGATTCCGCATATTAAGAGAGAGAGAGAGAGAGTATTCTTTATTGTACACAAAAAAAACAAATAAACAGTGCGATACATTAAAAACAAAAAAGTACACTTGGCGGTCTTATCGCTAAGAGCGATCTCTTCCAGACAACCATCAGGTGGACAAGAATCATTTGGAAACGAACTACGCGCGGTGTACCATTCCAGTGAAATACATTTACATATATGTACACATACATTTACACATACATATCTCCGTAAATATACATACAATTAATACAAAGTATTATAATATAATAATAATTATTAAAAATAAAAAATAAAAATTAAATTTTAAATTATATTAACTCGATTTCTAAATTTTTTGGATATTGTACACTTTTAATGCGAAAAGACGATTTGTTACAACCGATATTTATAACAAGCGTGAAGTGAAAGTGAATGTATATTGTGCGGTAGTAACGCGACTGTCGTATTCCCACGATGTGAAAATATTAGCGTTTTTCATATTGAAATACTCTTACGTATTTCTTATTCTTTACTTCGATGTAATTGAATACTATAGAATTCTAGAAGATTCTAAAACTGAAACTATATATATACTAGGTAATAAACCTAAATGAAATTCATATCGCGTATTATTAAGGCGATTCCAAAAATTATTGTATGTGAATGTACATATTTCATTGAGTTTTCTGTTTTAAAGTCGAATTTGATTCGTGCTTGACCACAGTCGGCGTTAAGTGGTCACCGAAACTTCTGGAAATCACACAGCGTGAATTACGCCATCAACTTTGTAATAACAAACTCAAACATCAATACGGACGTAATAATATGATTAATCCCGTGTAAGAAGTATTCTTTGATTCGTTTGTAAGTTTTGCACAATAGTTGCCTCACCCTTTATATTTATTTATTTATTTATTTATGTACACACAGAAAACAAGACACAGTACAGAGTAATAGGAAAATTATGTACAAAGGCACTGCTTATTTCTTTGAGAAATCTCTTCCAGCAGACCTGCGAGAGGATAATGAGAATAATAATAAAAAGTGATAAGTGTGTGTAGAACAAATAACACATAACTAAAATAACAAATACAACATGAGAATTATAGCACATACACATAGCAAATATTATAAGTAACACAGTAACACTCGTATATGCGAAGAGTATAGAACCATGATCATTCGGTTGATGATAGATAAAATTGTTTGACCTTGTATTTAAAAACAGAAACAGACTTGCAAACTCGGATGTCAGCCGGCAACGAATTCCACAGTCTGACCGCGTGCACAGTAAAGGAGTGAGAATAGAAATTGGTTTTGTGGGAAGGGAATAACAAAACAGAACGTTGGTTGGACCTGCAGGGAGCATCAGGAGAACGAATGAAAGAGAATCGCTCACGTAAATATAAGGGAGAAGTGGGCTTATGTAGGATATTGAATAGGAGACATAATATTCGAGTATTCCTACGAAGGCGTATAGGGAGCCATTTAAGTTCTTTGCGAAAATGAGAAACATGATCGAATTTTCTGAGATTGTATATAAAACGGATACATAGATTTTGCATCCTCTCAAGCTTGTTTGAGAGCTCCTCAGTGGCATCCAAGTAGCAGGCATCGGCGTAATCAATTATGGGTAGAATGAGAGCTTGGACGAGAGATATTTTTGTATGCTGAGGTAAGAAGCCCTGCAGACATCTCAACGAGTGCAAGGCAAAGTGCACCTTCCTACTAATCTCAGCAACGTGAGAACTCCACGAAAGATGTCGATCTACAATAACACCCAGGTTTTTAACTGAATCGGTTAGAGTTATTTGAGTCCCATCCAAATAAATTGGGGGGAGTATAGGATCGCTGAGTCTACTGCGCAATTGTTTACCCCCTATAATGATAGCCTGTGATTTTCCCGGATTAATGTGCAGACCGTAGGCTTATAGTTAGATGGCTCAGTTTTGAACTTAGCTTGAGGACTTAAGCTCTTGCTAGGACTAGTGTTAGTAGTTTCCAGGCTGAACCCCGTGAGCTCGCCTAAGCGTCCGATGAAGATAGCTATAACCTATAAAGTTACTAGGAGAATAGGTACGAAAAAAGTTTCATATTAATGCTTTAATTTTTGGAGCGGAATTCCTTATAATACGTTTTATTTGCGGGCTGAGAGACTAGATCTTCTCAGCGGAGTGTGATTGCGATCCGGTAGTAGATTCATTCGCGAAGCAGTTGCTCTCGAGATCTTAAGTCTCCTTTGGAGATACTTGGGCAGCTGTTAGCAAACCCAACGCCTCCTGGCTGAGCCTTTGCTCGCCCACCTGCCCTGGTGAAACTGGAAAGGCCTCCGAACCACTAATAATCCTTCAATCATAAAAAAGACTACACCGATAAGAGCGTAACAATGAAAAACAACACCAAAAACCGAAATCTTTTTGCAAGGCTTGTTGAAGGACTCACTGATCACCTAAGAAAATTGATCGTTTTATCTATTAATTTTTGATCATTTTCAACACAATTTATATATGTGTTGGTCCGTGACTTCGTCCGTCCATCTATCTAAGCAATAAAATACATATGTACATATATTTACCGACCTATTAACTATTCAACTAGACACACATCTTGCTTGTGTAGAGATTAACAACATATCCTCTGAGTTTGAGTGATCACCTTATACGATAATGTTTGTAGGGCAAGGCTGATGGAATTTTTACGTACTTCAGTGACACATTTAACTCGAATAGTTAACAAATGAAATCATTCGTGGGAATAGTATAGTCGATATACTTTGGATGGACAAATATAACATTTCCTGCTCTTTAGAATATACTCGAGACAGCATCTTCAATTAAAAATCGTTAAGAAAATACTTAAAGAAAAGTTTGCAAGGAATTAATTTGTAATATAGTTGTCTGACTTTCCGTCTCCCCTGGATGAGGCATCCACAGTGATTCTCCATTATATTCGATCTTGACGTGCTTTTCTTTCCTCTCGAAGACCTATCGATAACCTTCATTCCTGATATAATGGTC
Source organism: Bombyx mandarina (assembly GCF_003987935.1). Next base: position 1,462,096 of record NW_021011507.1, on the reverse strand, counting down.
GCCGACAACTCTGTTCAAGATAATCACGCCCATCTTTCTTGGACTGGTACTGCTTTCTCACTATTCCCGATATAACTAAATCAATTAGCATGATTACGAAGTAAGCACTGATCAAAGCTCCACTGAAGCATAAAACCAAAAATGTAGTTTTTGAAATCAAAACTAAATTGTCCACATTATTCAATACGTAAAATAGTATCGATAGATTTAATTATCGATATTAAAAAAAGGTTATAGTTGCACTACCGTTATGTGGCAATATTCGCTGGCACAGATCACTCGGAACATCGCGACACAGATCATTGCCTACAATTCTGTTTTGTGCTGCAGTGATTAGTTTGAAATCGTTCAAATATTTAATAGTCAGAATGATTGTCGTAATTATTTTGCGATAGAAATATACATAATTATTTATCTTTAAGTCCAACAGAGAGTAGGTGCCGTGCAAAAAAAATCGAGTTACAATACAAGAAAATTTTAAAACGACTGTTAAAGCTATGTAGAAATACAACAATGAGTATTTCGAATTTGACAAAATTATATTTCAATGGTCTTCCTATTATAAGATTTTGAGAGAATAATATTGAATAATTCGAAATATCCCTGATGGGAATCGAACCCACGACCTTTGGATAGAAGTCCAACGCGCTATTCTCTGCGCCACAGGAACGGCACGGTTCATTAATTAGAAAAAGAAACCCATTTTCCAATCTCTGAACTTGAATTGCTTTTTCACATAATGCTTCCATTTTTACAAAGATAATCGACGGAGTCAGGTTAGCTGATAATGTCCGAATTTGCTGATTTTAGGTCGAAGCGTTTGTTTACCGACAAATTATGTAATTTATTCGATTAATTTCTATTATACTTTACTACGATTGAATATAAATAATAAATGATCCCGTCAGCGCAAAAGAGGTCTAACCCACAATAAAAATTTTCATATTCGTGTTTATACATTGCAATTTATTTAAAATTTTTATGCAAAACCGATCTATCCTTAGTTTCACTCACAGATGGCTTTGTAAACATTATTTTTGCGCGTATTGTTTTTGGCTACAAAACAGTGCAAAAGTGAATTCAAATCTCATTGTTTCCATACTAATTATGGTAAGCTTAGGCCACATTTGCGCTGACGGCCTCAAATATTAGTAACAAAATCATTGTATGTAATATACAATACGTTTATTGTAAGATCACTGGTGGTAGGACCTCTTGTGAGTCCGCACGGGTAGGTACAAGGTGAAGCAGTAATGCGTTTCGGTTTGAAGAGTAGGGCGGCCGTTGTAACCATACTGAGACCTTAGAACTTATATCTCTAGGTGGGTGGCGCATTTACGTTGTAGATGTCTATGGGCTCCAGTAACCACTTAACATCAAGTGGGCTGTGAGCTCGTCAATCTAACTAAGCAATAAAAAAAAAGAGCTTATCATAGTTTGACTGCGACATCGCTGCGAAAGTCCGTAGTGAATCCATTGACACCTGACCGACGCCAATCGTTTGTGAATCCAACGATCATCTTCATACAGATCTTTACAAATTTTTCTACAAGTACTTTTTTTTGGAGAGAACGAGAAGCTTCTACAAATATTATAAAATTCAGTACAACTAAGATCAGGCCTTGAAATGTTTTGTTTAAAATCTATTAAATTTGTATTTATTGTTTCGAAAATATATACTTAAAAATGACGACACTCCTGTGTTCGTTTCATTGCCTCCGCTCAGGATTAGCCAGTGGTAGGAGAACCATATTTCGACATTCGTAAAGCATAATAATAACGAAACGGGGAGAAGAGAAAGAGAATACAGATCGCAAATTGGCTTATTGTTGTAAATTGGCAAGGAGGGCCTGAATTTTGATAATATTCTTGGCGGCTAATACATAAAAAGTCAGCCCCAACGGCTTTTTTTAAGGCAGAAACAGGCAGAGTGGTGGCCCCTATCCGTGCGGACTCACAAGACGACCTACCACCAGTAAATACTGAAAACAAAATTTTACCGGTTTGATTTTACTACACGACTAGCTGATCCGGCAGACTTCGTAGTGCCCCAATCGATAAATAAAATACCTAAAATTTTGTATGAAATAAACAGAAAACAAACAAAAGGAATCCGTCCGATTAGACACATCAAAGGAAAAACAAATTGTTATTTTTATTTCATTCCGAGCATTTTCATATTTATCTACCTTTTAAACCTTCTCTGGACGTCCACAAATAACTCAAGACCAAAATTAGCCAAATCGATCCAGCCGTTCTCGAGTTTTAGCGAGACTAACGAACAGCAATTCATTTTTATTTATATTCCTTGATCTTTATTCCCTCACCGTGGAAGTCAACAGTCAGGAACGTTTGTTATACGATAATTACGTTACTTTATTGAAAAAATGTATACCTGCTTGCGGTATTCGAACACCGTTGCATAGCTTGAAACTAATGCACCGGGTGTCTTATCCTTTAGGCCACAACGACTTCAACCATCTCTGTTCCAACGTTCTCAGAAATTATATATACCTATATATATATATATATATATATGTCGGCACGCGTCAGGGATGGCTGAGCGGTAGTTTCCGTCATCACTCGTATTCGATTGAACTCAGTTTAGTCAATAGAACTTTTCAATAATAATTATTGAAACTCAACACACACAACTTTCACAATGACAGGATAAAGCCGACAGTTTCGTTGCACATACCGACAGACCGACTGACTGACTGAGACGGACCGACCGTCCGATACGGACTGAATGACTGTCTGACACGGAATGCCACGACTCTGTCCACGTACCGCCATTTTATAACTGTGGCGTTACGGAGTCTACCCTTCATTTTGTGATATTTATCAAAACAACATTTCATCATTTAAAATAATAATCAAAACCACCGTCTTAATATTACTAAAAGTCGTCAACCACGACACGGCCATTCTGTCACTTTGACGTTTGTGTATCGTTGATATTCCGAACTATTGACCCGGATGCGACATATATATATTATTGCTTAGATGGATGGACGAGCTCACAGCCCACCTGGTGTTAAGTGGTTACTGGAGCCCATAGACATCTACAACGTAAATGCGCCACCCACCTCGAGATATAAGTTCTAAGGTCTCAGTATAGTTACAACGGCTGCCCCACCCTTCGAACCGAAACGCATTACTGCTTCACGGCGGAAATAGGCGGGGTGGTGGTACCTACCCGTGCGGACTCACAAGAGGTCCTACCACCAGTGATTACGCAAATTATAATTTTGCGGGTTTGGTTTTTATTACACGATGTTATTCCTTCACCGTAGTAGTCAATCGTGAACATTTGTTGAGTACGTACTTCATTAGAAAAATTGGTACCCGCCTGCGGGATTCGAACACCGGTGCATCGCTAGATACGAATGCAACGGACGTATTATCCTTTAGGCCACGACGACTTATAGAGTCGAGATTATATTCTTATTTTATTTTATAATGAAAGTTCCTCTTCTCCTGCCGATAATTACTGATATAATGTGAATTCCAACAATACAGTCGTATGTTCTATCATAATTACCTAATCGTAAGCTAACACTAAGCTCAACTTAGCAAGAGCAATGCTTCGCAGAGTCTACCATCAAATCGGAATCGCGACCCACTGAGAAACTCAGTGTTTATAGGAACGAGAATGCATTATAAAACGTCTCAAGGATTCTTTCGACTACAATATATTCGCGTCAATGAATATTAACTAACATCAACTACATACAAAACACACTCCGTCAAGCCAGTGTCAAGTCGACCATGAATCTCATGGCCTTCGCACACAAGTGTCGTAACGTGACTTACAATACCTATGTTTGTATAAATATAGGCTGGGAACACACCACAGCGCGATAAGTAGCGAAAAAAAACAACCCAATTATGTTCATGTTTGTTAAATAATAACATTTTAGAATCTTCATTACTCTTAATGGGTAGACGAGCTCACGTCCCATGTGGTGTTAAGCTGTTACCGAAGTTCACAGACGTCACATCATTATCATCATCATGATCGGTTACTCTTGGCAGAGCAGTAATAGTCATGCGGAAACCTTGTTTATTAAAGTCTTGAAATTTTGCTTTGAGGTAGGGATGTAGATCTGAGATCGATTAATCGAAAAATCAATTATTTTGACTAAATAATCGATTTTTAAAATCGATATTTTGTAGTGAATAGATCTGGTGCATCGATACTTCACTATTGAAAATCGAAATTCGGTTATTTTATTTTAAGGAGCCATTGCTTAGGCTATCGAGACTATATTTTATGGCTTACTATGCCCATGTAGACATTATAGATTGATTATTTCAGGGTATTTTATGCTTACTTACTGTAATTATACTTACATCCTAAATGTCATAAATCAAAACTTATATCATAAGTTGAATCGATTTTAAAGAAATCGTTTTTTTAGACTTCGATTTCTCTATAAATCGATTTTCGTATTTCGATTCAAATCGATTTTAAGATCGATCTTTTTTTGAGAGATTCGCCTTCCCTACTTTGAGGTGGAATTCACGCTTTCCAAGTGCACAGATCGAGGAAGATGAAGAGTAGGCTGTCCTAGACGCCCAGGTATCCAGACGCCAAGATATCTACATATATTCTGTTACTATGTTCTATAATGCTTTTGTGAAGGCCAGCGGTGTTCGAAGAGGCTAGGGAGTGACACAAAAGATCCTCAATGGTCCTCAAATATCGGGAAGTTTATTCTCTCCTTCATATAAGAAAGATACTTCAGAAAACGACGAAATATTAGAGCTCCAAAATGGCTGGAATCGATATTATCGTGTATTTTGTGACATCAATAATATGCAGTACAGTATCGCACAAATATAGCAATAGAAATGCACTGTATAATTAGTCTTGTTTGTATATATTTAAACATATTATTATATACTATACTATACATATATAATAATATACTATAGTACTAAATTTATATTCCATGATATAAATCAAATATAGTATAGCTTTGGACATATATAGCGATAGCAAAGCACTGTAAATTTAGTCTCATTATTTTACAAGCGTTGTACTTATCAGTAATGTTGATATTGTCAGCAATTTTATAATTAAGTTAGTTGTATGTTACGTTGTCTTTAGTTATTTTTGACGATAATCAAGCGTTAATTATTTAATAGGATAATTAATTAGGTTAATTATTAGATGCTAAAACAAAATTTAGGGAGACTGGTAAATAAATCTCGAAAAAAAAGTTGATTCACTTTTAATTGTGTACATCCTGTGGCAGACGGGCGTACAACCCCCACGATTTTAAGTGGTCACCGTATCCCATGGACATCAGCAATTTCAGGAACACCAAGTCAAGTCACTGTCTATTGTTAAATTGTAATTTAATCCAGTTCTTTGTCTGGTTTTCTACAAGCGTGCATGAATTCACTTTCGGCCTGGCGTAATGTGAGTTTTTTAACGTTCTCCATAGCGTAAAAGTTAATTCAAATTTGTATGCAGTTGTAACAGCGCCTCTAGCGGCAAACGTGGGCAAACGTTCTAACTCCATACAAATTTGAGTTAACTTTTACGCTATCGAGAACGTTAAAAAACTCGCACTAAGCACACTGTTTGCCACGTACTAGATTGATCCGACACTACGATTGTAACCTTTAATCTTGGGACATTAGGTTGAAATTTCAAGCGCTCTCATTTATATGAAGAAGAAGTTATCTTCTATCCCGCTCTTCAAACAAGCGCATTTATTTTAGCTATTAAAAATGAACGTAATCATTTTTGATACGCTTTTTAAGATGCTTTACCTTATATTAATGAGTTGTTCCGTTTTCATTCGTCGTCAATCGTCAACGTGACGAAGGGTACGCGGCCATTAAGGTTGTCACTCAACTAATTTTAAATTAATTAGGCTAGTCCTGAAAGCGAGATGTTATTTTTGTACTAGGGAATATTTTTAATTGAAAGTTTTTCGGTTAGCTCATTTCTATTTACATTTTCATGGAATGCATAATTATGTATTTTTACTTAGTGATATCTAAGTGCTAACACTAATATTATAATTAATTATGTATTATATTCAGTTGGAAAACACATAAGGAGAAGTCGCTAAAAATACGGAATATGCAATTAAATTTACTTCGATGATTCTATCTCAATTATTTTTATTTCAAGCTTATGCAACTGATTTTGCTGTATTTTCTAAATTGGGCCAATTTGAAAAATAAATTTCCCAATTGGTGTATAAAAGACCAAAGTACTGAATTTGTACTCATTGTTCAAGATCTGCATAGCGTGAAACGAAACGAAAAATCACGTTTGACGTTTATGAATAATTTTACATTATCTGTGCATTTCATTACTCACTTTGGCGCTTTTTTTTTATCTTTCTATAATTTCCACAGAATTGTTAACTGTCGTATTAATAATACAAACACAAATATTACTCCCACAATCCGATTTATTATATGGAGGAATCGAATGCCGCCTCTTTTTTAAAAATTGGTTAAGCCATCTTAAATGATAAAGATTGTTCTAGACGTGACAATGCATTTGGGGAGTCGGCCTGGTTGAAGGACACGATTATTGATCGTTCTACTCGGACGAGAAATATGTAATATTCATAATACAAGAACATGTCTAAACTAGACCTCATGACCTAGACAGAGACCACGAAAACTGCAAAGTATACTAAAAGTCGGAAATAATATTATAATAACAATAAAAAATCCGAGATTAAATCGTAAAAGTAGTTCGAATTTTTTTCTCATCCCTAATTCAATAGAGATCTATTCGGTCTAACTGAGTACATGCTGTAATTACTTTTACAATTTCCTTATAGCTTAATTAAGGCGTCGCCGGTTGTTACCTTATGTTTCCTGAAAACCGAATAATTATAAGGGCCATTTGAAGGTTTGGTTTCTGATTGTTTAAATGTTTTTTGTAAATGTTTTGTAAATGCGCCACCCACCTTGAGATATAAGTTCTAAGGTCTCAGTATAGTTACAACGGCTGACTCACTCTTCAAGCCGAAACGCATTACTGCTTCACAGCCGAAATAGGCAGGGTGGTGGTACCCACCCGCGCGGACTCACAATATGTCCTACCACCAGTACTTACGCAAATAATAATTTTGCGGGTTGACTTTTATTACACGATATTATTTCAATGACAACTTTTCTTTCATAAACGATTTTAATAGAACAAGCCTCTTTTCTCTCCATGATCATTTTCGTCTACCTGTAAATATTTAATTTAAATTAAAATCAACGCGACTATATTTATAAATTGAAAGTTTTGACAGTCTCCTTACAACGACCTCTTAAAGCTCTGATAACATAGACCTTTAAAGTATACTTCAGTGAAAATTACTAACTATAAAATTGACGCTATAATAGCTTCGGTTTTCCCGTGTCCCGGTCTTCATGTAGATCGTATTCGTTTAGTAAATTTATTTCTGGTGCACCTACAGCAAACAGCCTGCAAGAATCCTAGCGATAAAATATCGGCGTATCAAAGCCAAAGCGTGGGTCGTTTTGTTCAAAATGGAAACCTTGTTTCAGGACGGACCGGTAACGTTTGCAACGTCGACATGGACTGTCCGGATAACGCTTTCTGCAGACTGAACAGTTACTGCGTCTGCAAGGAAGGGTACGTGTATGCAGCTATCAACAGCACTAACAAAGGATGCCTCAAAGGTACGTCTTACACGTGTGGCTTAATTTAAGCTAAGTTATTAAAGGTTAGGTCTCGTTTGGTGGCTTAGGCTGGTTCGAATAGTTTTTTAAGATCCGCTTATACCATGGGCATGTTAAAATGTTCATTGACGAACATAGCCAATTTATTACCAAATTATTTATTTATAAAAGTTATTAATTAAATTGATATCGTCTTTAAATCTTTGTAAAACATGACTAATTCGAATTTTAAATTCAGTTAATAATCCTACATCTTTACAACCAATCATGATGCATAACGTCATAAGTGGCTAAGAGTGTTGCCCAATTGCGAAACTCTTAAACTACCTTCATACGATAAGAAGAACGTTCTTGAAACCACTAGCTCGATATAAACAAAACAAACTTTCATACACATGCATAAACTAAATGTTGGCTGTACCATTGGCATTGCCGACGTCAATGTACGACGGTAACCATTCTGCACCACTAGTGTACCTACTGAAGCAGTAAAAAAATTTGCAAATACTCTCATAACTTTACCAAAATGAATAGTACGATCACACAAAACTTAGCGAGGTAGCTTGTGACACGTGACTCCTGTTCCTCACTTGGTTTTATTACCCTAAGCTGTGAGCACACTTGTATTATCATTAAATTTTTTCATCTCACATCCTTTCAATCACCTTGATATCAACATACTTCAAAAATTTACTGCAGCGTCCTGCTAAAAAATCTGAATTTCATAAACAAGCCATAGAAATATTCCGAGTCAAGCAGAGAGAAAAACTGCTTTTAGATACCCCAAGCACCGGTCATCATTCTCGTCGAACCTGTCTCTTGCGACGAAGGGCTCGGCAAGGAAATTAACCCTTAGACACAGCCCACTGAGTTTCTCACCGGATCTTCTCAGTGGGTCGCGCTTCCGATCCAATGGTAGATTCTGCGAAGCACGGCTCTTGCTAGGGTTCGTGTTAGAAACATCGTCAGGTTTGAGCCCCATCAGCTCATCTACTAGCCCGGCGACGCTGACATGGTCTCTCTAGACCATCAGCTTAAGTAGGAAAAAAAAGAATAACCGACACACCTCCAAACTTTAACGCACATTCGTTGATTTTCGCAGAGGCCCGCAACGGGGAGGCGTGTGTCCAAAACATTCAGTGTCACATGACAATGGGTGTTCACTCTGAATGTACCGGAGGTAGCTGCGCGTGTGCTCCAACAGCTCATCTAGACGGGGAACGATGTTACGAGACTGCATGTGAGTTCAGGCTTTTTAAATAATACCTACCCTATGACTAACTGGTGAGCCACAGACGTACCGCGGTTTCATTTGGCCCATCAAATGCGTTCATTACACGATACAGAAAGAACATTAAAAGGGGCCTTCGTATGGCTTCATCCAGATTGCTAGGTTCCATGGTAAATGAATAAATTTTTCACAACAAAACCGACTAACACGGTGAAGGCCATCCAAACAAATTTCATATAACATCGGACCGATAATTGACAGGTCTTTAGACACAACTAGTCCAAGCTTAGCCCACGCCCTGCCCAGTTACGCTCTCAGCTATTTTCGATATTACGTAAAGACTCCTGTTTATTATATTGAATGCACAACCATCCGATCTTATGGACAACAAATTTAAACATCGTTTTTTAAAATCACCTATACATGAATATCGTCATTTTCTTCCAGTAATTGGTGAAAGATGTGTGGTCGATCAGAACTGCTACCTCGGCGAGCAAGGCATCGAAAGACAAGCATTCTGCGTACGAGGTTACTGTACATGTCAATTGCAGTTCAGCCCTAGGGACAATGGAACAAGGTCGGTTTTTTTTTTCTTCGTACCTCTAGCAAACAACAAAGCCAGAGATTCATATTTACATTTTTTGTTTTAATTTTAATTATAGTTGATACTCCTGCCCATAAGGGGCTTAAAAACTAGGTCACGCATTCATTCCGAGCCTCTTTATCATACCAGTTCTCGCATTTATTCCTCTCGTACTTTCATTCACAAGGTCGGTTTTTGTTGTACAGTGTTGTACAGTTATTTTTTATAGCTTAGAAAGTTGGGCCCATAGACATCGACGACTTAAATGCCGTGAGACATGAGTTCTAAATCTCATTACTACAGTCCAACGGCTGCCCCTTCAAACCGGATCGCATTACTGCTTCGCGACAGAGACAGGCAGGGTCGTTGTACCTACCCGTACAAGTTCACAAAAAGCCCTGCAACCAGGAATAGTGTAAAATGGTAATTATTGAGCGCTTCCTTTTTTTACATGTTGTTCATTAGTTGTGGAAGTCGTTGATCGAGTGTCGGATACATATTTTCCTTTGAGAAGTTAGAACCCGCCTGAAAGATTTCAAAACTCAAATAATAATTGCACCATTCTTCTTCGATCTTTACCACTAGGTCATATCTTCATAGGACATAATAATATAATCATTCCGTGCGAATAAAATACACCATCCAGCTTATTTCTGTTACGAAGCCATCCTGTGTTCCGGTCTGAAGGTTCAGTTCGGGTGTTGTCTATGTCTTTGTGCTAAATACCGGATCGGCAATTGTCTTATCTATCCAGACCTAGTGACTAGTGCTTTGAGTGGATTACAAACAGAGCAATGCGACTTCAAAAATAATTTGTTGTTAAAATTTTTCATATTAATCCAGATGCGTTAGAGACGCAGCTCTTGGCGAAGAATGCGAGGATCAGTTGCAATGCGCCGGACCTGGTTTGGAGTGCAGGGGTACTTGCAGATGCAGGGATAATTGGGTGGCCAACAACCACACCAACTCTTGCGTTGAATGTGAGTAGACCAATGGAAGATTTTCATAGAAGGCAGGCATGGAGTGGGTTTTAGCTCGAGGGTCTATTCTTACGTCGCCCTGACTGGCGGGCGAACTCACGAGACTCAGCTTGACAGAACTTACTAATATCTGCCCTAGAAAGAGCAGTGTTTCGCTGAATCTGCAATTGGATCTGAATCGTGACCCACTCAGAACATCCGGCAAGAAACTCAGTGGATTGAAAGGGAGTAATCCATTATGAGGAGATGCGTTTTTGAGTGATTTTACTAGTGGTATCTTGTGAGCCCACACAGGTAAGTACTATCAACCCTATCTATTTCTGCTGCGAAACAGTACTAACCATACTAACTAGGTGGGTAGATATCTAATTATAAAAGTGAACTCGACAAGTACAAGTCACGGTAACTATGAATTTGTTCCATAGAACTATTCGAGTAAGAAACAAGTTTCCAAGAATGTTATGGCAGAGATATATATATAAGAGTATAGCTCGTATGGTGAATACGTACGAGGAGGTATCCAAGATTTTCTGATATGATAAAACGGAAAAAAAATCACGAATTATTCTTATAAAATTATTGTACAATTGTATTTTGGCATAGCTCGCAATGTAATACAGTTAAACATTAAATGAGAGACAAAATACCTGCTCTATAGATTGCGGAGTCACAAAATGTCACACAAAAAATTGTGTGATATTCTACAAACTAGAACAACTGTACTTAGTAAGATTAGCTATTTAATTATTATTTAAGATTTAATGTTTTTGTTAGACTCTTTGTTTTTTTTTTGGTTTTTTTTTGCATATATGGACGAATATGGATGTACGAGCTCACAGTCTACCCGGTGATAAGTGGTTACTGGAGCCCATACCCTTCAAACCGAAACGCGTTACTTCTTCACGGCAGCAATCGGCAGGGTGGTGGTACCTACCCGTGCGGACTCACTAATGGTTACAATAATTCATTCCAGCCGTCAAAGCACTGAACGAACCGTGCGAATTCGACATACAGTGCGACTCGTTGGCCGGCGTTCCCGGCGTGCCGTCGCCCGGGGCAGCCCTGTGCCTCGGCGGGACCTGCTCGTGCTCTTACAACGCACGTCCGGTCGGGAACCCGCCGCGGTGCTGGCACAGGAGACGCCCGGGACAAGACTGCAGGAGAGATGAGGTGAGGACAGACGAAACCGGTGGTAGGACCTCTTGTGAGTCCGCGCGGGTAGGTACCACCACCCTGCCTATTTCTGCCGTGGAGCAGCAATGCGTTTCGGTTTGAAGGGTGGGGCAGCCGTTGTAACTATACTGAGACCTTAGAGCTTATATCTCAAGGTGGGTGGCGCATTTACGTTGTAGATGTCTATGGGTTCCAGTAACCACTTAATTAACATCAGGTGGGCTGTGAGCTCGTCCACCCATCAAAGCAATAAAGAAAAAAAAAATACTATAAAAAACTTACCGTTTTGCGCAAAAGATCTTTACGTAGACAAACAAACAACTTTACTTTCGTATTTGCATTAAATAAAAAGGAAAATGAAGCATAATATCAAAGTTAATGTTTTATATTTTGCTTGTTAGCTTGCAATGATTTCATCACGACTAAATCATGTAGTGATCGGAGTGTGCGTACAAACGTGTTTTCAGCAGTTCTGAATATCAGTAACCACTTAACACCAGGAGGGCTGTGAGCTCGTCCACACATCTAAGCAATAAAAAAAAAACAATAAGTCTCACACCGATTGTTTTAGTCGAACATATGATTATATTCATTACAATATCTTGAGCCGCACAATAATGCTGTTCTAATTTCAATCAGAAAACGATTGTTTTCTTTTATCAATTTTTTTTGTGTTTACGCACCTCGATACATTCGTCTTAGGCTGAGTTGAAATTCTACTAAACAGTAGTTAATAAAAAAGTATTTATAAAATAATGTGATTTATATTAAATCGAGAAGATTTATTTAGGTCTGATCACATAATTTACATAAATAACATTTTTGCTAATTCGTTTTCTATAATAGCGCGAATAGCATGCGAAAGTTTGAAGTTCCAAAACGAAAAAAACAAAGAATTCAACTAAAAACTCATTTCTTTATTAAACATTCAATTATATTTTTTTATTAAACAGGAATGCGTTTCTGAGGAAGACGAACCCGGTTATTGTTTGAACGGGCGGTGCACTTGCAAAACCTGTTCTCCTGACGCGCGGGACTTTAGTGGCGCGACGGTTTCCCGCCAATCGATGTTCGCGTCGGCCGTCGTGTTGTTCGCCGCCATTTTGGGATGATAGCCGCCATTTTGTCATGTTCCTGTTATTTTAATACAGAAAATTTCGAAAAGTCATACAAAGTCATCTGTGCCTTTATTAAGAACGCGGATACCTAAGTATTTAGTGTATCGAGGCTTTTTATCGAGAAAATACGAATCATCGTTTTGATTAGTATAAGAATTCAAATAGTTGTAAAGACAAATGAAACGAGAATGAACTGTTTGAAAACAGACATTTATTTTTACAGTATATATTGATGCAAATATCGAAAAATATTTAATATACATATCTACTTAATGTTATAAAATTAAATGTAATATTTACAGATCTTTGTGCCTTTTCCCGTGGCAAATAAGTTTGAGAATTGTGTAGATTTTCATTTAAATTAAATAATATTATATTTATGCACAAGTTAATTGTTAAGTTGTTAAATATGTTGGTAGTTTATATAAAGATTTGTATATAAATTGTTGGTTGTTGTATAAATCTAAGTTTTAGGCTTTTATTTCAGAAACAGTATTTTGTGAGTGCAATTTTTTTTTAAATATCTAGTATTCATATATTATTTATTTTGTTCGTATGAGTAGTGTTTATGCCAAAGAAGTGTACACAAAACGTTATAAAAAATGTAAATAGAATACAATAAACTATTCTAAACAGAGATAAGTATTTTAATAACGTTAAGGTTAAAATCACTCGTAAACAGAAATTATAGTACATAATTAGTTCGGAATTCGCGAGTCTTAGGAATTAAAACTAAAATTGAAACCACTTATAAGGTTTAACCTCGCGATTTTTATTGTCATACTTAATACAATATTTTTAAGCTAAGGTTCCGAATACATTAATCCTTTCGCTGTCAGAATGACAGACAGACGTGAGCTTGATGTTCCAGTTGTATGGGCTCATACTTCACATTTGAACGATAGGCTGTTTCGCGGTAAAAATAGTAATACAAACAGTAATAATTTTTATTACTGTTGGTGGGATGTTTCATGAAACGGCACGGGTAGTTTCCATTACCTGGTTAGTAGTCTATTTCTACCGCGAAGTAGTAATGTTTTCCGACTTGAAGGGTGGGACAACCCGCATTTTCAAAGCCGCATTCACATAGTTGATGTCTATAGGCTCTAGGCACTTTTGACACCAAGTGTCAAGACATTGAAGTAAGCAATTAAAAGAAAGATCAGTTACATGAAGTCGTCGTGGCCTAAAGGATAAGACGTCTGATGCATTCGTATCTAACGATGCAACAGTGTTCGAATCCCGCAGGCGCGGCGCTAGGCGGGTACAAAATTTTCTAATGAAATGTCTAAATATACACGATTGAGTTCCACGGTGCAGGAATAACAACGTGTAATGAAAAAATCAAACCAGCAAAATTATAATTTGCGTAATTATTGGTGGCAGGATGTCTGAGTTCGCAGGTACTACCCACCCTGCCTATTTCTTGAAACAGTAACGCGTTTCAGTTTGAATGGTGAGGCATTCGTTGTAACTATACTAAGACCTTAGAATTCATATCACTGGATGTCTATGGGCTCTGGTAACCACTTAACAACAGGTGGACTGTGAGCTCGTCCGCACATCTATGCATAAATAATCCAATCATTGAATAACTTACTTCTCGGTAAAGGAGTACGAGTAACATCCGTAGTTCTGGTGCATGTAGTGGTGGTGAGGGAGGCGTGGAGGGCCCGACTGACCGCCGGGGAGGAGGCCGCGTAGACCAGCGGATTGAGAGCCGAGTTCGTGTACCCAAGCCAAGTGCACCACAACCACGCGGCATCTCTGACGCACTCGCATATAGAATCTGGAACCAAACGAATTTCCCTTGTTCATAACTTAATGCGCAACTTTTTTATTAATTTTATTGCTGAGATCGATGGACGAGTCCACGTTCCACCTGGTGTTAAAAGGTTAAAGAAGCCCGCAGACATATACACCGTGAATGCCGCGATCACAAAACAAGAGTTCTAAACTCTCAGTTTTAACAGTACAACTACTGCCCCGCCTTTCAAACTTAAACCCATTATGGATTCACGGCGGAAATGGCAGGGTGGTGGTACCTAGCCATGCGGAATCCCAAGACGTCCTACTTCCGGGGCCTGATATAATCGCACTAATATTTGTCGAAGCGCGATATAATCTTTATATAATAATAATCTTAATATAATAGCGATAGATCTTGGTTTTGGTGTCTTAATGTGCAATAGTAAAATGTAGTTAGTGGAAGCTTCTTAAATAGTTCCCCACTGTACTTCTCGGAGCCAACGAAACTGTATACGTAAACCTGGATGGAGATCAGCAATACCAAGGCACAGCCAGATCACTGCCGCCGAGGACGTTCCTCCAATATCCTTTTAAAAAGGACATGTCATAGCGCTCCGGAAACATGTCGGTGGGGAACTATCCTCTTATCTGAGGGAAAAATCTCTCTAAATTACACAAATCTCTCAGCTGTTGACCGTACGCACCTACGGGAAGCATCACGAAGAACGGCGTCCAGCACAGTAGGAACAGTGACATCAGCATCACGATGGTCCGGGTGGCACGACGTTGGCGCGATATTATACCCGCGACCCTAAGAACAACAAACAGAATAACAAGACCTTGCAAATAAATGGCTTTATTATGCCTGGACAGGTTCGCTGATGGGTCTAATGGTCGATCTGATCTGAAGTGGGTGCAACAGTATTGCACGAACACTCCTGTGTGGTTTAGTACGAGTTTTTTTAATGTTCTCGATACCGTAAAAGATAACTCAAATTTGTTTGAAGTTGGAACAGCGCCCTTAGCGGCAAACGTAGACAAACGTTATAATTCCATACAAACTTGAGTTAACTTTTACGCTATCGAGAATGTTAAAACACTCGCACTAAGCACAGTGGAAGTACGACTGCGTTCGATTACGGGGGAGCGTATTCTATAAATGGGTAGGTATTGTTCGGTCCATGACAAATCCGCCGTATGATGTCGCGCCCTGACCTGCGACAATGTTGCTTTTTTCCCTACCTATTCTCTGGTAGCCTAAGGGGCTATTTCAGCTACGCCCAAAGGTGGTCCAGATCGTATATCAGTAGAAGTAATTTCGAAAACTGAACGAAATATGCGAAGTGGGTCAAACGTTACAAGCGAACAGCGAACCAAAATTCAAATATGTACAACCTAGTATAGTATTATATAGTGATATGTACAGGGTGGATACTAGTGCATAACAGATCAGTAGATCAGTGGCGGATTAAAAGTCCAGAGCGCCCTAGGCAATCACTTCATCAGCGCCCCTGTACCGGCCATAAATGGCCATCATAACACTATAAATTGTAAAAAGTTGTTTTTGCAATTACGATGACGTTGTATCATCAAACCCTAGTTAGTAGACTAGGACATTTAGTTCAGGCATTTAATTCTTAATTGTCGATATGCTATTTTCTTTATTTATTTAAAAATTCGACGCCTCTGTAACAGATAATAACATAACAAATACTGGTATCTATAAAACGGTGTATTGTGAAATACTTTGCAATAATTCTTTTATGTGATTTTGATTCGGAGAACTGTCAATATACTACGTGTCTTTGATTAAAGGCTATCATAAGTTTATCTTAATGATGTTTTATCGTGATAATGTGATATTATATTGTAATCTCTAGTATGTATAAAGTGTTCTTTGTTAATAAAATAAGCTAAATGATACTTACGGAAATTTGAGTCTCTTTAAAGGAGAAGTTATGGCACGTACCGTTTCCGACGAGGGTATCATGAAATGGCCGGTTTTTGGAGAAGGTGGTACCCTTGAAAATTAACAAATAAATATTATTCTACCCGTGCGGGCTCACGAGATACCTAACCACCGGAAATTATGCAAATTATAGTTTTTGCGGGGTGCGATATTATTGCTTCATCATGCAAGTTATTCGTGAACATGACGTGTTGATTAGAAAAGTTGGTCGCTGCTGCTTCAAACAGCTCGATACGAATGCGCCAGAAGTCTTATCCATTAGGCCACGACGACTTCCAGTAACTATTAATACAACTCACACTATGCTCTTGGGTACTTTATGATTCTCTTGTGATTCATCTGCAGGAGTAACGCTGTCCACATTTACCACGACAGCATCGGGGATGACCTAAAATCATTACGATTTTATCATGTTTATGATTATAACATTTTTATAAATTATAACATAATATTTTTAAGTCACCATCTGACAAAATTTATTTAACTGAGTGATTACCAGTACCACCCTGCCTCTTTCTTCCACATGTCAATTATGCGTAGCAGTTTGAAACCGGTTGAATAGGCGTATGAATAAATAGTACACTTGAGACTTTGGCCTCATGTCTCAAGGTGGGTAGCGGCAGTCATAGTATCATGCTACCTCTGGGCCGTGAATGTTACTTATGCCAAATACCGACATTAGTTCTACAAAACACACGGATTTTTTGAATTCGCGACTCAATTTGTGTTAATGTTTTGGTTTTTATATCGACCCACAGACAACCCTCTCTGTTTCTCGCCGTATCTTCTCAGTGGATCGCGGTTCGATCCGGTAGTAGATTAAAAGAAGCCCTCTTTTGCTAGGGCGGCTAAGTCTTTAAGGCTTAGCTAAGTCCGTCCGTCCGGGATTCCGACAAAACCATAGACGCTACCGATAAGAAAACTTAAAATATTTTTTAATTTAATATACACACAATTAAAACACTTACTTTTTCAACATTGTTTGTGACCTGGCCACGATGGAACCTGATTGAGGGCGGTGCCGCCAGAGCTCGCAGTATCCGGGCATAAAGAACAACCATCACACTTGCGGGAAGATAAAACGAAAAGAAAATACTGACGAATACGTAACTGGAATAAAAAATGTTTTATTTCATTATAAAATCATTTTCGTTTCCTTTAATTCCATTCCAATTCAATCATCAACTTCATTTCATTTCGCTTCATTTTTCATGTAACGGAACATAAGAAATGTGACTTGGCTTAAAAGTATCGTTGCTGGGGCCAAAAAATATTAAAAAAAAAAGAAACAATATTTGTTCAGTGTGCTTAGTGCGAGTTTCTTAACGTTCTCGATAGCGTAAAAGTTAGCCAATTTAGTATGCAGTTAGAACAGCGCCCCTTGTGGCAAACGTACGAGTTTTTTTCCCTACCTAAGCTGATAGCCTTGAGAGGCTATATCAGCGTCGCCTTAGCTCACGGGGCTCAAGTCTGATGACGTTGCTAACACGAACCCTAGAAAGAGCCGTGCGTCGCAGAATCTCCCACCGAATCGGAAACGCGACCCACTGAGAAGATCCAGCGAGAAACTCAGTGGGCTGTGTCTGAGGGTTAATTCACTCGTCGAGCCCTTCGCTCGGGTTCGACGAGAACGATGACCGGAACGTACGCAAACGATCCCATTCCATACAAATATAAGCTAACTTTTACGCTGTCGAGAACGTTAAAAAACTCGCAATAAGCACATTGAGGATCCAATTATTATAACAGTTGTTTCCGGCAACAAAAACAGCAGAAATACCTAACGCGATGCATGCTGAATGTGCATTGTTAATCAATATTTTAAAAAAAAATAAATTATGAATTGCTTTCTGAAAAGAAGATGAATATTTAAAATACTACATAAAATATATGGCCGTTAGGCCTCATTCGCACGGGCGTTTTAAAAACGTTGCGTTAAAACTCGGCGTTGGCGCTTTTATAACGTTCTCGATGTGAGTATTCATACGAACGTTTTAAAATCACTCTTATTTCGTTTTTCACTTTAGTAAGACGTCGCGTTATAAACGCGTTCACGTATAAACATACACATAGGAAATGCATCTGTTCTATTTGAACACTTTTTTAACGCCCGCCAAAAAAGGTCACGTGGGAATGAGGCCCTAGTGGATATTTCTTGATAAATATCGTCGCCCATTTCTTTGTAAACCAAATGAAACGAAAAGCATTTTATTTATAGATATAGGGGCGTGCTTAAAAATAATCATGAAGACAATATATATGAAATATAATAGCTAGCCTACCTAGAATTAGTGTTAACAGTACAAGCCTTAGCTATTTCTCCAGGTAGAAAATGCTTCGGCGAAGGAATGAAGGCAGTCGGTATAGCGATTGTTGTCGCCACGGGCCAGATCAGTGCAGCCAAGAGTCTAGCGGTCTTTGCTCTCTGTGCACGAGCTAACGGAGCGGTGATGCCGCAGAATCTCTCCCACCCTAGGGTGCAGATGGAGAGGATAGAGGCGGTGCAGCATAGGACATCCAAGGTGCTCCAACAGGAACATATTGCCCAGTCTGTAGGGAAATTGTCTATTTATTTTACCGATTATAAATATACAGACTGACTGGTTGAACACTTGACATATACCAATATAGAGTGCTCAGTAGTCGATTCTCGTTCTAAATAAGCAAAAAAATAGGCACCTAAAATATTTGCCTAATTTATCTTTAATTATCCACACAAACCAATAAGCGTGATCACTCGCACCGCGCGCGTGTCGTTACAGAATTTGCTTGCTTACACGGTCGACGATGGCGGCGTCGTTCGAACGCGGCGCGCTGATTGGTTCTCACCACGGAATAGATAAATAAGGTTGGAAAGGCCTTTGCTCTAATTTTGTATTAGAACCAGTGTCGCCGCTTCATCCCCACTATTTTAATTTCTACACATACACACACTGTGATTACAAGTATTTCGCACACAACAAAAACACCCACACATAAATCTCAGGACAGATATTCGTTCGCAAACTAGCACAAAACACCCGTAGGCATACACACTCACACACGCAAAAAGGCAATAAAAATGTTCATACACGCTAGTGCTTGATAAAATCGATATTCTTTATCGATAAATTATCTGATGAATGAATGGAGAAAATGAAACATGAAATAAATATTGAAAAAAAAAACTATTTTACTTTTATTAATTACAAATAGTCACTGTCGCTGGAATAAAACGTATTTGTTAAGCAGTTGGCGCTTGCTATTAATTGCGAATGAATTTTTCAAAACTAAGTGTATTCTGATTTTTTTTATGATAAAATCATTTTCAGTAAAATGTTTAGAGCAAATAGTACTCGTCTTTGTCTCCAGTTTCCTCTACCTGTCACGTCAATCCATTGTTCCCTGGCGTTAGGTTCTTTAGGAAACCTAAAATTTTTAATTTACTGCATAAGTCAAATAGCATTTTACTTAGATTTTAATACGTCTTAGACAATATAGTAAATACCCGTAAATGAGAGGTCTACATGTCCCTTTATATTATACCTTCACTTTAATTCAATGATAATAATTCAATAATAATAATACATATTTATTTTACTCAAAATACGTCTCACTAAGAATATACTAGGTATCATTAATTAAATATAAAATAATGCAAAAATTATCCATGTCAAATGTAAATATAGTCGAGAATTCTGTCGATGATTTTATTTCACCACATGGTCACCTCACTATCGACAAACTAGCGCCGTGCACCACGGCCAATCAGGGCAAAGGCCGAAATTTCAAAGATTGAAGTGTAGAGAACGCAATGCATGTAGTACATTGGAAGCTGACTTGGTCATTGCGTTCATTGGGCGAGTACACATCGCGCAATGTATGCTATTTATAACTTGCTGCAATAATATTGTTAATGTTTGGAATTTCATAATGCTCAGTATATTTTTATGTTTTAGACAAATAATATTGTAATTAAATGGTAATTTCGACTTACCGATCGAAAGATATACCTCCTCGCTCTATACTTGAGGTCTGATTTTTTGTTTTACAAGTTATAATTGCACAACACGGCACTATAAAGCGGAGATCTGTTCGCCAAGTAGTCCGAAGCGCACTAAAAGCGGTGAATGCAAGAATCGGTCGAGTTATGTTTGTACTATCATAACAGTGGCACGCTTGCCCCGCCTACATTACCATTCCAACCTTATTTATCTATTCCGTGGTTCTCACCCGCCGGGCGGCGTCTCAGCACTGTGGTGGCCACAAATTTCGAGTCTTAGTCAATTAATTTAATGAAGGTTTTCTTTGTAGTTCATTTGTATTTTTTTAATTTTATGTTTCTAAGCGTTACATGTGACCATGAATTATCATGTCCTTGAGTACCTATGTAAAGTGTTCAACCAGACAGCCTGTATACATTAATTTCAATTTAGATCAGAATCGATAATATAGAATATATTATAATTAATATAGCCGCTTCTTCAAGAGCAGTGTGTCATTGCCCTCAGAGGGGGCGAGCACGAATGACAATCGAAAAAGTATTCGTATCGGTATCGAGAAAAAATATATAGGATTTAAACAGCGCCCCTACCGTCCGTAAAAAGAATTAATTTTGGCAGCACGAATGAATTTACTTTGGTTTCGCATTCAATTCGTCACGTTCCCGAAACTCGAGACTTATGCTCATAATCGAGAGCACGAAAATTGTTTTGACATACGGTAAGGTAAATCTCGAAGGCTGGCTATCGATTACTACCATCCATAACATAATGTAATGATCCGTATGCTTAGTGTGAGTTTTTAAACGTTCTCGATAGCGTAAAAGTTAGGTAGCTCAAATTTGTTTGCAGTGGAACAACGACCCTAGCGCAGACGTACGCAAACGTACCAACTACATAGAAATTTCAGTTAACTTTTACGTTATCGAGAACGTTAAAAAACTCGCACTAACACGTTTCGACGACTCGATACATTTACATTACGATTTCGAAGGTTTTCGTGCTTGAGGTATGTACAGATTTAAAAAAAAACTTACTCAAATGAAAGACGAACAATTCCCTGGCGGCTGCTATTGGCAGCACTAGTAGACCGAGAAGCAAGTCTGCGGTCGCTAAGCTCGCCAAGGGATAGTGTGCTGGGGCGCGATTAACTCTCTTCAGCGCCACCAGCACAGCAGCGTTCCCACCGACCGTGAAGAAAGTCACCGCGGCCATAGCTGCCGCAGCCGCCCACCACGAGCTCGTCATGTCACCGCGAGGGTGGAGCGTCAACACACTTTGCATTTTCTGGAATATTACACCGATCAAGGAGGCCATGACTTCGTTCATACATTGAGTACAAAAGAAGTAAAAAAATGCTAACGTGCTATAAACAATTTAACTGTCATTATTTGCGCTATCCGTATGCCAATTATTGCAAACTAGTGAAACCCAGTCACGATCTGTTGTGACTAAATCTAATTGTATGAAAATTATTGTGTAAATTTTGCAAAAAAACGCCCTTTAGTACTAATCTCATTTTGACAATTACGAATAAAACGAATAAGAAATCACTCAAAACGGCCGAGCCGTTTTCAAGCGCAGCCCCGTCCTGTCCCGATTATTTAATCATTCGTAGCTCCTCTCGAAAATAATTTGAAATTATTTGAGTTTGTATTGTATTTGATTAAGTGTTACGTGATTGATTGTTAGAGATTTTAGACTGATCAAAAATACTGTTACAGTTTGATTATGCGTCTACAATTTTAAATTTTTTACATCCAAACTTGAGAATACTTTGCAGTTTTTATGGTCCCAGATACCTCTTGTAGACATATCGATATTATGATTTAAGTAATTACTAATATATTAACAATGAAAAATCCGCTTGGTTTTTTACTTACGATTTATCCACGTAGCCACCATTGAAACTTCAGAAGGTAAATATATCGAAACACCAAATTCTACTATCACATTAAATAAAATAACGAATAGAAATTGTAATTATCCGTAAATTTATTTAAAACACAATAAATATTCTCGCACAAAACAATGTTATGATGTCGCATGGAAAATATATATTTATTGCGGGTAAACACAGAAATTTATCTATGGTTCTGAATAACAACGACGAATTAAAGGCTATATTGAAAGCTGACGATATTCAATCTACCGCGGAGTTAGCAGCAGCTTTCAAAATTAGCATTAAAACAATATTGGTCCATTTTCGTCAAATTGGCAACATAAATAAACTTGATAAGTGGTCGCCAGCGCGACGAACGCGTTAAGGTTGCATCACAGAAACACAAATAAAGGGATTTTGAACCGTATATCACCTGCGATGAATATCATCATTCTCCTGCTCTTCTCCCAGTCACCTGGGGTCGGCGCAACATGTTTCCTCCATCCATACTCCTCCATCATATACCATTTCTTCGCTCACTCCTCTCTTACACATACTGGTGGTAGGACTCTTGTGAGTCCGCGCGGGTACGTACCACCACCCTGCCTATTTCAGCACTGAAGCAGTAATGCGTTTCGGTTTGAAGGGTGGGGCAGCCGTTGCAACTATACTTGAGACCTTAGAACTTATATCTAGAGGTGGGAGGCGCATTTGCGTTGTAGATGTCTATGGGCTCCAGTAACCACTTAACATCAGGTGGGCTGTGAGCTCGTCCACACATCTAAGTAATAAAAAAATCGTCTTTCAAGCAATCCATCCATTTTTTCTTAGGTCTACCTCTTCTTCTATATCCTTCCACATTCATAGTTAACACTCTGTCAGTCCTTTTCATTTCGTCTCATCACGTGTCCATACCATCCCAAACGCGCACTTCTCAACTTCTCTGTGACAGGTGCCACTTTCCGTATTCTATCCATTGTCGTTGCTTCGCTCACTCCCCTCTCACACATACCGTCTTTCAGGTAATCCATTGATTTCTTCTTAGGTTTACCTCTTCCTCTTCACTTGCGATGAATAATCTCTATATATAAAAATGAATTGCTGTTCGTTAGTCTCGCTAAAACTCGAGAACGGCTGGACCGATTTGGTTAATTTTGGTCTTGAATTATCTGTGGAAGTCCAGAAAAGGTTTAAAAGGTAGATAAGTATGAAAATGCTCGGAATTAAATAAATTTTGTTTTCCCTTTGATGTGTCCTCCGCCGGACGGATTCCTTTTGTTTGTTTTAAGTTTATTTTATACAAAAGTTTAGGTATTCTATTTATCGATTGAGGCACTATGAAGTCTGCCGGGTCAGTTAGTGAATAATAAAAATTATGATCACTGTTTCGTGGTCTATTGCCGGAGTAAATACAGCTGCTACGCAGATGGCACCTATGGCATTATTGTCATATATGTACTGTAAGGAACAGGACATAATGATGTAGATGCTCGCGAATCTCCAGTTAGCTTTGGTTATTCGCGCGTCCCCACTTGTTCCTATACGACACCGCTCAACTTATAATGTACTGGTGGTACTGGTGGTAGGACCTCTTGAGCTCGCGTGGGTAGGTACCACCACCCTGCCTATTTCTGCCGTGAAGAAGTAATGCGTTTCGGTTTGAAGGATGGGGCAGCCGTTGTAACTATACTCGAGACCTTAGAACTTATATCTCAAGGTGGATGGCGTATTTGCGTTGTAGATGTCTATGGGCTCCAGTAACCGCTTAACACCAGGTGGGCTGTGAGCTCTTCCACCCATTTAAGCAATAAAAAAAAAGTATGGTCTCACAGCAACAGACGGTCTCTAAGCTCCAATAGCTAGACTTGAAGGTTTTGCGTCATCCACCATATCGACCAGATGTCAAGAAAAATTCAATAGCCGAAACTCAGTACAAAATGCATTGGAAGAGTTTGTTTGAAGTATTGAAAAATTGCCACTACGCTGACAGAGATGTATGAGTGTGTATCGGTATATGAGTGCAAAATATGGGTTTATATTTTGATTGATAGAAATAAAAAGAATGACTAACTTTCTGTATACTAAACGGCAATTGAAAGAGCTAATATTTATTGGTTCTATATGTCGCGACTGTTAAAGGAGCCGTTCTTTCATTAAAATTGGAATATCGTTTTTCGATCTTGTGGTTTCGTCCAGGCGGTGCTATAACAGGTCGAGCCTTGTATAGGTTCGTATTACCTTTTTAAAAATAGGTATTATTATGTTATCTGTTTTGACAAACATTCAAAATAATTCAACTATTTAATTACGCAACATTTATTGATGTATCACTTAGGCTATGGTATGAAGAAAGGTGAAAGAAACAAAAAACAGATTGCTTTTATTTATTCCTTTATTGTCAGATATCGGGAAAATATTTAAAAAAATATTCTCCCCAAAAATATTATTCTTACAAAGAAATGCATTTAATTAATATAGTAATAAAAAAAAGTATTTACAAAAACTTACAAGCTAGACAGTTTCTCTAAGCCGTCCTATGTCTTTTAAATTACAAATTTCATTAAATCTTACGTAATATTTGTTTAAAGGCACGCACATTTTTTCACAAAAAAAAAATATCAATTTTAGTGTGCCCTTTCATATTGACTTACAAACACATGTTCGAGATGCGAAAATAATCGTTATTACTGTCCGAGAAAGTTCATTTTAGTATTTCAATACATTGTACTTAAAATTCATTTAATATCAATTGCTTAAGACACGAGACTAAAACAGGAAGCTCGCGTGTCTATAAAGTTGACCTTCTAAAATCTTAATCACCAAGAATTATACAAAAATATCACTTACAAAAGAAAACATTTAAATTCTGACGAAATTGCATTCAATACATTTATTTATCTCTTAATTCTTCCAATTGCATTTCATGACACAAGTAATTAATTTGACTTGACCATAACATGTTTTACTAGGCTCTATGAACATAAGAGATTTTTTATCATAAAAAAATTGTTTTAAGAAATTAGTCAGCTGACATCGTCCGCCATTTTGATTCTTCGAGTAACGACATTTTGTATTTTTTTTTTTTTTCAAAATTAATTGAGTTTTATTTATGTCAACAACATTAATTATTGGTCAAGTCTTACAATAAGATTAACGTAAAAACTAACGAAGATCATTTCCTTATTTAAATACAATGGAAAGCTAAAATCTTAATAATTATAATTTAAAAGTATGTATTTACAAAATAATGTAGGCATTTAGCTAACGGCAGAAGTTTTACAAACTCACTTATTATTATTATAATTTTATACTTATTTTTAAAATATACAGAGTATGGACCGAGTATAACAGTAACAAAAAAAAATTGAGCATGCAAGTCCCGAGTAACGTTTAACTTTTTTTAAATTTAATATTATTATTTTTTAAAGCGAGTCAAGGAATGCTGAGATCTTAACATGATTAACTATATCGATAATGGAATATTTACCTCATAATTTAAAAAGGACAAAAAAAATACTATTTATTTTTCACGTACGCCGATGAAAACATGGCCGCTGTTATAAGGAATGCTGATAACAATAAAATTGATTCCTGATAATACTCACAACATGGTCGGATCAAGAGCATCATATTCTACTGAATTAAACTTCAAAATTCTTTTGCGTCTAATATATGGAAAAAAAAAAAAACTTAAGTCATATTTTACCGCGTAACAATAATACTTGTAATAATGACAGGAATTTTGGCGCGAGTTATAATAATACGGCTGCGTCACAGCTAATTATAGCCGCAATACGTAAAAATTTAAAATAAGAATATATTTTTTTCAATTATGAGGTACAAAATTGGAAGCAGTTTTGGAATGGTCGTAAGCGGAAGATATGTCTTAATTAAATTAAAAATCCACACGAGACTGCTGCCTGCTAGATAATTAACAAGATAAATTGAAACATAATTTGGAGGACACGCGAATACAGGCAACAATCTCTATAATATCAATTTGAAATGTAGCTTATCAATTTATATCTGAGCCAAAAAAATATTTAGAGTAAAAAAAAAAAAGTCGACTGCTCAATTCATTCTGGCAATTCTAACGAAAGCAACATCAGAATTAACACACAAAAAAAATCGTCAAATTCTAAAACAATGATATGTCTTATAAGAAAGTTTTGACTCAGAAATAAATTATAAGAGAAAAGTATCTATTTTAAATTATACTACAGTAGATTACAAAAAAAAAAAAAAACTTTTATCTGCTACAGAATCACACATAAATAATTTCTATTCACGCCGGTACGGTCGACAGTATAGAGAGTTATACAAATAAGTCCACTTCGTTCGTGATGAAGAAAAAGATGAATGAAGAAAAAATCTCATGGAATTGTCATAACCATGCTATTAGATGCATGGCATAAATGATAAAGTACGGTTTATTTCAAATTGTAGTTTCTACGGGAAAGGCCAAGATATCATACTATACAGCCTAGTCATTTATATACTCTGTTACATGAAAAATAATATGGAGTGAAAAAAATATATGGATAAAGTGAGGTGAAGTTGATTAATTTGAGACTGTAATCAATTCGGATGAAGCTAAATTAAACTAGTTGAGATGAGATGAAATAAAATCTCAATAAAATGGTGGTTATTTATAGATACTTAAGTTCTGATTTTGCAACAACCCGAGATACCAAGTTCAGAGAATGTTTCATTTTCCCACATTTATGTACTATCACAGATGGTAAACTGTTTATTTTAATATACGGTTGGTGATCATCACGGATATAACCTAAATTCAAAACTGACATTAAAATAAACGCATTTTACTCGAAGACAGATTCCATTGATTTTTAAAACATTTGAAACTGAAAATTTAGCGTTCATTTAAGTTTGAATCATCAAAATCGATACGGGACGCGGCTCTAGTCGTAATTGTCAACAAAAAAATAATGCTTATTGTATATAATATAATGCGTATTAGGTGTAATAGATTTTTGTATGCCGACCGTACCGAAAGCAATCTCATAAGCGACTCATTTACCATTAGCATTACCTAAAACACAGTTTTAAACAAATCAATAGAAAAATTCAACAACGCAACATTATTATATAATAATAATTAAAAAAAAAAAAACGATTCGGTGCATAAACACGCATTTAAGACAATAAATTATAATATGATTTTGATATTAATTATTTTTCGAAGAATTAAAATATATTTAGAGATTTCATAATTAATATTATGTTTCTTGTCGCACCGAAGTTCTTGTCACAATGAGATTAAACGTTTTTTTCTTAGTGCGTCGATACGTGCCTTAAAATATTATTAATTTACATCGAAGTCATGGCTGTACATTTCAGTCTATAGCTACGGCACTTAGCACCTTCCGAAACTAAACACCCGAGACTATAACAAAAGGTGCGTAACATTATATTACATTTTACGATTTAAAAATATGTATATAAAAAAAAACCGATGTCTTTTCTCTTTGCTGCTGACGCTACTACGCTAGAATGGGTCAGCAGATATTACCTCTCTCTCTCTTTATCTTCACAATCTAAAATGAGTTCTAACGCTCGATACTTAGAGCCTATTTACAAACGGTGTTTCGTGAAGCACCATTAATGAGTTTACCGCAGTTTTAGCAGATCGCTTGACGTTTGAAGGCCTACTGAAGGCGTACACGATCTTTCGAATGATACAATGTTATTTACTATAAATTTTATAAACAAAACCTTATGAATTAGCCATATCATTTCAAATGTATGGAATGAATTCGGAATTTAATTTTTCTCTAAGAAGATTTTTTCATAAAAGGCTCTTTCGATATATATATATCTATATACTGGGTGTTAGGAGACCGCTTCCGAAAACGAAGACAGATGATAGTACTAAAGACACCTTTGATTACTGATTTAAAAAAAAAACATATTTTTAAAACGTTTTATTAGCATTATTTACGTTCCATCATTTTAGTACAGATAAATGAAACTATAGTTTCATAAAAAAAACATTAATTTATTTAAAAAAAAAACCAGCAATGAAACACAAAACCAAAAACAGCTGATCCTCGGATCAACGAACGCCCGGGCGCAGCGTTTCTTTTACACGCACACCGACGCTGATATACCGCGCTCCCCAAAATTTACAACTTTGTAGATACAAAATTTTTGTTTTCGGAAGCGGTCTCCTAACACCCAGTATAAATGGTCTACCGGAATAGTTTATCTGTATAATAATCCGCCCACTTTTACTACTATTTAACGTGTAAACCTTAAATTGTCGGTTTCGTTATTAACTTTGTTATACATTGCAGCTTTAAAGCGTTTTTCGGGAAAGTCGAATCGGTAAGTATTTATCTACCGTACTAAATGTATATGCCTTATCTACCGTGTACACCGTAAATTGTTGGTTTCGTCATTAACTTTGTTATACATTGCAGCTTTAAAGCGCTTTAAAGCGTTTTTCGAGAAAGTCGAATCGGTAAACACTGATCTACCGTACTAAATGTATATGCCTTCGGCGCCTTTGTTCGTTTGTTGGATGTCGTTGGGCGAGAGGGCGGCGCGGTCGGACCAGTCGGAGTGCGGGGACTGCGTGAGGGGTGTCTGCGGGGAGGGGGTCGACCAGTGGTCCGGGGACTCGGGAGACGGCGTCGGAAACGTGTCACCCATACCGGTGTGCCAACTGTACAAGCCTGGAGAGCGAGAAAGGTATACTATTTAATTAAAAATTACACTACAAAATTCACAATAATTAATCTGCAATTTAGAGACTCGGTGATGCTATTTTTATTTATTTATAACTTTATATACTAGACAGTATAAAGGCGGACTTAATGCCATAGGCATTCTCTAACAGTCTACCTTAGGGGGGTGCAAAGATGAACCTTGGTAGGTGTAGTGTGATAGTGATATTACTTAAACATATGTGTATATATGACATACATAATTTTCTACCTATTATAGTAATCAGGTGGGCCGTATGCCCGTCTGCCTACAAAGGCAATAAAAAAAAAAAAAAAAAAAAAAAACGTTGCTAACACGAAACCAGAGCCGTGGAAACGGGACCCACTGAGAAGATTCGGCGAGAAACTCAGTGGGCTGTATCTGTGGGTTAATTTACTCGTCGAGCCCTTCTTCGCAAGCGACGGGTTCGACGAGAACGGTTAGTGGATCCGAAACGACGTGATCGGTGATGCAATAGAATAGCGCTCTGGACTTCGGTTCTTGGGTTCGATTCCTACATCAGACAAACATGATGATGAACCGGTTGGTTCGCTCTATCTTCGGGTGTTTATTATCTATATATGTATATATTTGAGCGTATATAAGTATGTATGTTAATATCGGGTACTCATAACACCGGTAATCCTAATTTAGGACCGAATGTTCGGGCGTGATTTTTCCAAGTTCTTTTTTTTTATATAGTACCTATATATATACAAATACATACTTTTCATGCTTAGTCCGGTTTTTAACACTGTCGATGTCTTTATGAGACAGTCGATCTACGCTTTTAAGACAGTAAAAAAATAATTTATAGTTAACATAAACAACGCTCTATAAGTTATAACAAAGACGACCCATTAAGTATCAAATAATTTGTCAAGATTTGAGAACATTCGGACGATGGCTCTACAAATAAGCTTAAATATGGATTATTGGGTCTAGTATACTTACCCGACATAAGATTGGTGAGAGCCGGATGCTGCGCCCCTTGGACCTGGCCCAGTGCGGCCGCGTGCGTCATCACCGCCTGCAGCTGCGCGTTGTGCTGACTGCTCGCGCCTGACAACCACATTTAATGAACCATAAATATGTAAATAGCTTTTTGAAGTAAGATTTTTTTTTTTGGATCGGGATTATTTGGATGAAACCTGTTCAGCTTCATTAGATAGGACCTCCGGTGTTCGAATCTCAAGCGGGTACCAATTTTTCAAATGGAATACGTACTTAACAAATGTTCACGATTGACTTCCACAGTGAAGGAATAAAACATCGTGTAATAAAAATCAAACCCGAAAAAAACATAATTTGCGTAATTACTGCTGGTAAGACTTCTCGTGATCCGCGCGGGTAGGTACCACCGCACTTCCTATTTTTGCCGTGAAGCAGTAATGCGTTTCAGTTTGAAGGGCGGGACAGCCTTTGTAACTATACCTGAGACCTTAGAACTTATATCTCAAAGTGGGTGGCGCATTTACGTTGTAGATGTCTATAGGCTTCAGTAACCAGTTAACACCAGGCGGCTGTGAGCTCGTCCACCCTTATAAGTAATAAAAAAAATGGAAAAGAAATTACTCACTCAGATGTGCGAGTGCTGAGTACGCGTCCAGCTGGTGCTGGTGCGAGTGACGTAACGCCGCCATGTGCGCCGGTGACGTCGGCAGCGACGGTCGCGACTTTCCTGGCGACGGCGAGCCTGGAGGATAACGAGCTATTAATATACATGTCAGAGACGGTCATAAGTTTGGTACACCCACAGACACAGCCCACTGAGTTTCTCGCCGGATCTTCTCAGTGGGTCGCGTTTCCGATCCGGTGGTAGATTCTGCGAAGCACGGCTCTTGCTAGGGCTAGTATTAGCAACACTCCCGGTTTGAGCCCCGTGAGCTCACCTACATGTCAAGGCGAAGCTGAAATAACCTCTTAGGCTACAAGCGAATAGGTAGGGCAAAAAAGTTGGAACAGGCTATTTGGTTTAAGCGGCATTTTTGCATTTTACATGATAACAAAAAACCGTCTTCGGCTATTTGAAGGGGGAAACTTAATTGAAATTCAATTAGAAACATCGAACCGTTGACGCTAATATCAAATAAGACGGACCTTTAATTTACAAAGACAAAATTAAATGTCACGTGTTAAGCAAAATGTCGCTTAAACCAAATGATCTTTGACCTCTCGATATCATAATTGTGAGACGAACAAGAAAAGAACAGAAACACGAATTGATCGAAGAATATCGATAAAATCAATTAAATTTTAGAGATGCTTGGCGGCCGCTAGAAGAATAGTTACCCATGTAAGCGTGCGGCGATGTGGTCTGGTTGCTGTGTGTGGGCGAGTGGTTGGAGTAGGGCGGCGACAAGGACGCGCCCATCGCGCCGCCGCCGTACGACTGTTGCAGCGTCTGACCCGTCTGTGACACATATACAAAATATTATTATTTTATTTTTTTCAGTCCACCCATCTTTATTATCTATATATCTACTTATGAAATAAATGAATTGCTGTTCGTTAGTCTCGCTAAAACTCGAGAACGGCTGGACCAATTTGGCTAATTTTGGTCTTAAATGATTTGTGGAAGTCCAGAGAAGGTTTAAAAGGTAAATAAATATTATTATGTAAAATATTAGAAATTAAATAATTTTTGTTTTTCCTTTGATGTGTCCCCCGTCGGACGGATTCCTTTTGTTTGTTTTAAGTTTATTTTATACAAAAGCTTATGTCTTTTATTTATCGATTGAGGCATTACGAAGTCTGCCGGGTCAGCTAGTTCATAATAATTTTAACACAATAACTCGTACTCAGTAGTTAGATGGTTAAAGGTTTTACTGGTGGTAGGACGTCTTGTGAGTCCGCGCGGGTAGGTACCACCACCCCGCCTATTTCTGCCGTGAAGCAGTATTCCGTTTCTGTTTGAAGGGTGGGGCAGCCGTTGTAACTATACTGAGATCTTAGAACTTATATCTCAAGGTGGGTGGCGCATTTACGTTGTAGATGTCCATGGGCTCCAGTAACCACTTTACACCAGGTGGGCTGTGAGCTCGTCCACCCATCTAAGCAATAAATAAATAATGTAATTGTTTGTTTGGATTATGTGTGTTGTATTCAAAGTGACGTAAGAATGAAGAAGCGTAATTTGTGATGGTGTTTGTTTTTTAAAATTATGTCTTGTTATTAAAATGTATTTGTGTTCACTAGTTTTTCCTGAAATCGAATTTGGTACAGTGCTTTCGTAACGGTCGGCTTCGAATTCGGCTTTTTTTATTTATTGCATAGATGGGTGAACGAGCTCATAGCCCACCTGGTGTTAAGTGGTTACTGGAGTCCATAGACATCTACAACGTAAATGCCGCCACACACCTTGAGATATGAGTTCTAAAGTCTCAGTATAGTTATAACAGCTGCCCCACCCTTCAAACCGAAACGCATTACAGCTTCACGGCAGAAATAGGCGGGGTGGTGGTACCAACCCGTACGGACTCACGGATCTTAGTTTGTATCACCCCTAGCTCTACCACTACAGAAAAGTGGAAATAATTCGTCAGCACGCTCTAGGTACATTACCTGATAAATTCATCGATAATTGTGAATTAAATCAGTCGAATAGAAACTTTAATGTTCAGAGAATAAAGTGATGTATACCTTGACGCAATCCTCATAGCTTGGCGGCTGCTTGTGGTGCAGTAGCTGCTCCATGCCGACGAACTGCGCCATCGTGTTCGAGTACAGTGACGTTGCGTCGTATGGCGACGGCAAGTCCTGAAATATTTCTCATAGGGTAAACATTACAATTATCTACAATAATTCACGAGAATCATCAAACTGAATCATGATTATTATATTGATTTAAAACTATTTCGGTCGTCACGTGCCTTGATTTTTTTTTCGAATATTTTCTTTAACTACCCTTGCATGCAGACGAGCATACGGCCCAACCGATGGCGAGTGTTTACCGTCGCCCATGAACTTCTGAATTGCTTTAAGTTTGGCTTATAGATAGGTTGGCTGAATATATATTCTTCTTCTTCTTGCTTCGGTTTCCTCAATACTGAGGGTCGTCACCACCTCCTCGCAACAAGAGTTTATAACGGACCATTCCACGCCATTTGCCTCTATCTGCCGCCGAGTGTAGAGCATCGTGAACTGTGGTGTCGAGGGTAGTGCGGATCTGGTCAGTCTGTATATTAGTTACCTGTAAATTTTGGAGCGGCGATTCAACTGGGCTGAGGCTGGAGCCGAGACTCTCAACGCTCTGCGGCACTTCCTGCGCTATCTTTTTATTGCTCTTTTTTACGCTTGGTTTCCTGTTCACAAAAAAAAATATCATAATTAACGTGTATTTACATTTGAATATGTATTTGATGGGTGCAATTCAAAACGTAAATCGATGCATGAGTGTCAAGAACTGTATGTTTTACCCTAACCAACTAAATAGATATTTAGTCATTAAGAGTATTTTGAGTGTTTTTCGTCATAATTAATATTTGTATAATTCATAATCAAACGCTAATATTATAGGTAGCTTTACAGCGTCAACGAACCCTACCCTGAAATTAAGGGCTGTTGTATTTCGAATGGGGTAGTGTGATATTAGGCTGGAGTATTTCACCCTTTCTGTCACATACAATAGGGCAACCTGGAATTTGGGTTGTCTATTCAAATCACTACTAATATAAATACTAGGTAACTATAAATACTAGGCACTATAAATACTAGCTAGTAATACAGTATTAGGTTCTCTAGCGTACCGTCTTATCTGTGTCTGTTGTAGATTATTGTTGTCGTAAACTTGATCCTGAGGACTGTCTGGGCCGGCCTTCGCTCTGGGCTTCTTGGGCTTGCCTTTAGCCGCAGACGCGATCACTGTCGGCTGACTTATCAGCTGGTGATGCGGGTTCGGCGAGGCTGCGAACGAAAAATCGAAGCTTTAAGCTCTAGTTTCTAACGCTTTTAGTTCATACAAAATTCATTTTCTAAATATGTGAATAGCTAAAACTATAAACATTTTTATGTTGGATTAAGAATGAAAATATTGCTTTTACATCCACCCAAAAATCGTTTAGTGCTATTCTATTGATACCTTGGATGTGCCAATTCGATAACCGAATATTTAACTGATAACTGGGATGGTATGGATATGTGATGAGACGAAATGAAAATAAGGTGGGTAAGAGAGTGTTAACTATGAATGTGGAAGGATATAGAGGAAAAAGAAATTGATGGATTACGTGAAAGGCGATATGTGTAAAAGGGGACTAAGCGAAGAAATGGTATATAATAGAGGATTATGGAATGAGAAAACATCTTGCGCCAACCCCAGGTGACTGGGAGCAGGGCAGGAGAACGATATTGAAGATATTCTGATTATTCCCTCTGGTCATCGTTCTCGTCAACCCTCAGACACAGCCCACTGAGTTTCTCGCCGGATCTTCTCAGTGGGTCGCGTTTCCGATCCGGTGGTAGATTCTGCGAAGCACGGCTCTTGCTAGGGTTATCAGGTTTGAGCCCCGTGAGCTCACCTACTAGTTAAGGCTACGCTGAAATAGCCTCTCAAGGCTCTCAGCTTAGGTAGGAAAAAAAATTTATTCCTGAAGCCTATATCATTGTTAATGACAGAACTTACTCATGAGATGCGGATGCTGCGGAGGCGGCCTCGGACAGTGTTCGTCGAGGAGCCTCACGATGTCGTCATGCATCCGCTCCTGTGCCACGTCCCTCGGCAGCCGGTCCATGTGGTCGGTGATCTCCCTGTTCGCCATCGCGTCGAGGAGAGCCCTGCAGGCGCCGTACGAGCCCTCCCTCGCTCCCAGGAATAGTGGAGTCTCGTCCTGGGAATAAAAATGTGTTAAGGGCGGATGTTTTTTAAACAGGTTAAGATAGGAATTGATAGCAGTTAAACGCACTTCAATAACTATACGTATTTAAATGAAATTAATGATATTTTGAATGGTGATATTTTAAGGAAAAACAAAACTACAATACTTTTTTTCAAAAATGGACGGTGTAGAAAATTGTAACTAGCGTATTTACTTACAGATATTAATAATTTACGTTTTAAATCACAAAATGAAATCTTTCAATTTTAGCTTTTTATTAATCATTCTCACTTCACGTTATGTGGAGTAAATTTTTCTATATGAGTCGACTATTATCAAAGCCGGCAATGTGACTTTTGGACAATTATTGGTAAATCAGAAAAACGAATTATTGACTTTGTATTCCATTGGCAGTCACAAAACTCTTCGGAACGACATCTTAGATAAATAACAGGTTAACTATTAACCTTTATTTAATGCAGGTTTTGAACCGTATTCTTTGAAGGAGACGATTATATTCAAATCAATCTGTATTGACATATCAATAACATTTTTTTGTCCAAATGCACAGATTGCCACCTTTGATAATAGACGACTGATATAATCTGTGGTTAGGTCGTCGTTTAGTTTGGATGCAAATGATGTCACAATAATGAAGCTTTAATAACAACAAATTGTTACTGCTTGTTTTCTTTGAGATTTGCGTATTTTGTTAATCTTTAAACATTTTCAGGTCAGATCAGATCTTTATTTACCTTTGACCTTTACTAAATCTATATTTTTTTTTCAGTTGGCAACTAATATTTCTGGATATGAAGACTTAATGACTAATTGAGAGTATTATTTAGATAGGGCGATACATCTATAACGAAATAATTTCTAAGCAGTACATCGATATTATTCGATTTATTACTTACCTTGTCATCTTGCGCATCCCTATTGGCGCCGTGTGCGAGTAGTACATTGACAGCGTCAACGTTATTGACAGCCGCCGCCCAGTGCAGGGCTGTCTTGCCGCTGTTGTCTGCTGCATTTATATCCGCGTCGGCGTTGATTAGATCTTCCACCATGCCCTCGATGGCAAGCCTGATTGAAAAAAGA
Source organism: Bombyx mandarina (assembly GCF_003987935.1). The sequence goes on along the minus strand of NW_021011507.1, from coordinate 1,426,108 downwards.
ATTTTCGCTGTAACTATACTGCGATCTTAGAACTTATATCTCAAGGTGTGTGGCGCATTTACGCTGTAGATGTCTATGGGCTCCAGTAACCACTTAACACCAGGAGGGCTGTGAGCTCGTCCACACATCTAAGCAATAAAAAAAAAAATCACTTTGTTTTTTTTTCATTACACGCATTGTTCTCAGAAAAAAAATGGTTCATCCAACAATTGGCAATTGAAAACAAACAAAAATTTATTATTTTTTGCATATCAATTTATAAATTTTTGCTTCTTTTAAATTTGACTAAATTTATAAATACTATTATAATTTAACGGGTTCTTAACACGGGCCAGTATTAGGGTCTATACGTGATCATGATGAGCAGTAAAGCAGTCAATCTCAAAACAATCTCAGTAAAGCAAATAATCGTCGTGAAAACCCGTTAAATAATATCATTTGTAATATAAATAATCGCAAAAGTTAAAAAATTCACTTACCGAGCTGCCAGAATCAGAGGCGTGGTTCCGTCGTGCATTCTAGCGTTCAAGTTGGTGGCCCTATTCCGCAGTAGGATCTGGAAGACGCCCATCGCGTCGGCGGCGACGGCGGCGTGCAGCGGGGTCCGCCCGGTGTTGTCCTGCGAGTTGGCGTCCGCGCCCGCGTCCAGCAGGCGCTTGGCTGCGTCCGCACGGGCGTACCTGGATAGGACATCATATCTATATATCAATACATGAAGCAAAAACTTTTGGAGAGCGTACCTGGATAGAACATGATATCTATATATTAATACCGTGAAGCAAAAACTTTGTACCCATTATGCTTTAAAATACCTTAAATTAATTAATAAAAAAACATTACACACTGCCATCTATTTGACATACACACGCATTTAAACTTTTTTGTTTAATTTCTGTGGTCAAATTGAGAATAGATTAATATTGTTTGTCTTTGGATGACGAGGACGGTGATTGGGCTGTCCAATCGTGAGCTGTGACACACAATAACAAAAACTCACCTCGCGGCTAAATGCAGACTCGTTTCCCCGGTCTTATCCATGGCCGCGTTGAGCTGAGCGCCCTGAGCGACTAGTTCGGATATAATGTGGGCTGTCTGTTCATCTTCTACGTCGGAGCCGGTGTCCAGACCTCCTCCCCTCACTGCGGCTACCATCAGCGGCGTCATACCCAGCGGTCCACGGACGTCAACATCCACGTGACTGTCGTGCTAAATAATAATGCAGAAGTTATGTTAGTAAATTAGATTATAGCTTGAGTATTGCTACCAAAGGCAGATAGATGGCCTGACGACCCGTCTGATGGTGAGTTTTTAACGTCACTCGGAAACAATAGCAATGCTAAGAACACAGCTACACTGCGGTCACTGAAGGGTAATTTTAAACTTTGTCTGAAAAACAACATGTTCTAGTATATAAGTATCTAGAAATACCGTGGAGGTTCACACGACAGCCGGAATGTTCGGAGCCTTTTTACAAACAACCCGCTTATCTATTACTTGTATACTATGGATGAGCATTATCACATATTTCTAGACCATAAACCAAATAATATATATAGATAAGAAAATGAATGAAAGATGAATTCAAAATAGTACTTACGATTGCAGGCGGGGTCATCATACTGGGCGGTACTCTGATATCTGCCGCATCCAAATGTTGCTGAGTCCACACTCTTGGTTCATGGCCGGCTTCCTCATAATCAGTGATGGCCGTGTGATCTGAGGCATAGCCTCCTGGAGCCCCATTCGCGTCACCTGGTCCTCTGGCTCTCTTGGCTCTGGGAGGGGCCGAGCCATCGTCGTCTTCGTCAGACCAAGAGTGCGGTGGACCCATGTGGCCTCCATTGATATCGACGTCGATACAGCCTATGGATCCTTTATTGAGATTCCGCATCTCCTGGCCGTCTGGTCCACGGCGGCGTGACCGACGCCGTGTCGAGGAGTTCGAACGGATAAATCCTTCTGGGAACCATGTTATGCCGGCGGCGCGTTTCCTCTGAGCGGTTACTAAAACTCCTATCAGGAGACCGGCTAGCAGAACCAAAATGACTCCAATGAAGACGTATTTAGAGTTTGTAGGAACTTCGTCAGTAATAGGAGGGTTTACGCCCTTGACTTGGTAAATCGGAAAGTCCGGTGACAGCGAATGTTTGGAGGCCGTGGCTGCAAGAAAATCGGCGGCTTCTCTGGCTGAGAAGAAGCACTCTGAACTTAACATTGTAGTGCATTTTCTGTTGTCAAGTTCTAAGTACACCTGCACACCGGACTGTCCTCTTTCCGTGTAAACAATATGATGTTTCTTTCCGAATTCGGTCTCTTCCAGTCCAACGTCAGTGGAGCCCTTCCAAGGCAACACCATGTCATTACCTAAATGATCCTTCTTTATCAGAACGGTGGTCCGTAACTGATGACCGAGATCTCTGAGGAAGGCCACCGAGTTCTCCTTAAAGGTCTTCATGTCCATCAGCAGGATGACGGACATCACTCCTTCGGCTAAATCAGGCGGTTCGTTTTCGCAGTCAAGACCGTCCCAATTACATTCGGCGTTGTTACAGCCGTAGTCGCAATGACCGTTGGCGTAATGTTTCTGGCAGTACGCGTCATATATAGGGTTGCATCTCTGTAGGGACTTTTGACAGTCCCTTCCATCGAACAGACAAGCTTGGGTGTTGCAGACCTCGTTACATTCACCATTCATGAACACCTCCCAACAGTTGATCGGAGCCGTACAGTTTGCCCACGGATTGATGCCCAACGAGCAATCGTTGCCGTCGAATTCACACGCGTACGTGTTGCATTCCTCGTCGCAATGGTGGTCACCCTGTTTCTCTTTGCAGCCCTTTTTAACGCACTGCTCTCTTTGGAAGGCTAAATCAAGTTCCTCTAGAGTCAGTCCCGGATTTTTGTTGCTAAAAATGCCGGTTATCGGACTACCGTATCCGCCTTTGGCGTTGTGATCGTGAATATCACAGTTCTTCCCTGTCCATTGTCTAGGACAATAGCATATGTAGTCTCCGGGCTTGTCTATGCACCGTGCCTCCGGATGCTTGCACGGGTTACTCAAGCATTCGTTCATTGAATCTATTTCGCAGCTGACACCGGACAATCCCAACGGACATTCACACGCGTATCCTCCTATTTGGGAAGTGTGGCAGTATCCACCGTTTTGACACGGATTCGAATCGCAAGCGTAGCCTGAATATTCGCAGTTATTCCCGTAAAAGCCTTCGTTACACAAGCATTCGTGGCCACCCTGTATAGCGGTGCATATGCCGCCATTTTGACAGGGCGAGTTAGCGCAGAAGTTGACTTTGGCATCGCAGTGCCTTCCCATGTACCCGGGTTTGCAGTTGCAGTGATAGTCATTGATGAGTTGCACGCAGTCTTGTGTACCGGGCAGCGAGCAAGGGTTCGAGAGGCACTCGTTGATGTCGCCTTCACACCTCGGTCCGACGAAGCCGGGCGGACACTTGCACTCGAAGCCGCCGACTCTGTCGATGCAAGTGCCGTTGTTATGACACGCATCTTGTTTGCAATCGTTAACGTTTATTTCGCATATCTTCCCCAAAGTGCCGAAAGGGCAGGAGCATGAGAAGTTGTTGATGAGATCGTGGCATGTTCCTCCGTTTTGGCACGGGTTCGGCAGGCAGTCGTTGACGTTGAGCTCGCAGTTCTGTCCTTGGAAACCTTTGGCGCATTGACACTGGTAAGTTCCGACGAGATCCTTGCAGAGAGCTCCGTTCTGACAAGGAGCGGATTCGCATTCGTTAATATCCTTCTGGCAGTAGGAGCCGGTGTAGCCGTCCTGACAGTGACAACGATGAGAGTTGCCGATGTCTTCGCAGGTGCCGTTGTTGCAGAGCTGCTTTAGTTTTACGCCTAGAAAAAAATATTCCAAATCATGTATACCTTTTTATATATAAATGTCTATAAATCTATAAAACTGTCGAATCTTGAAATTCAAACGGAATAATAAACCTTTGATAACTCATTTATTTTAAAATATCCCGAAAAAACATCATGCTGTATATGCCAAATTTAAAATTGAACGCCATTTAAGCAGCGAGTTACAGCTCAATTATTTGGAATTAAAAAAAATAGTTTCGATGAATACCTTTTCTGATGGAAGCATCTTTACAAGACACCATTTCGACGTCGCACAGTTTCCCGGACCATCCCGGGGCGCAGGTGCACGTGTACTGGGGACCTTTCTGCGAACATGTCGCTCCGTTCTCGCACGGATTGTTCTCACACCTGAATAATAAATATATGTAAGTATTGGTACATATTTTATATAAATCAAATATATGTAAACGGTATATATGTATCTAATTATTATATGTGTGCATTTTCTATAATAATTTATTACTAATAAATAGTACACCGCAACATATTAATATCTACTATATATTTATCTGTTCCAGAATTTCTGTAAAGTAAACGGTTGTCTCGAAGAGATCGCTTTTTAGCCATAAGACCGCCTATTTTACAAATGTATCTGCTTATTGAATTTTTCCAATGTTAATTGTGTTTTTGTGTGCAATAAATCATATTCTCTCTCTCTTTCTCTCTAATAACGTAACGTGAGAACGGTCTCTAAGCAAACCGCAGTAACAGTATTTTAATTCAGCTACTCGTTACGAAACTGAGTTCACTTGTAAACTAGGATTTAGTATTTTAGGGCTTATATTGGTGGTCCTATGTAGACTAACCGATGTTATATTTGCTACGAACCAAAAACATCAACCTTGGAAATGAAACTTTTTTATTGCCCTTGTAGACAGAAGAACGTAAGGCCCACGTGATGGTGAGTGATTAGCGTCGCCCATGGATATCAGCAATGCCGAAGGCAGAGCCAAGCCACTGCCTACCATTAAGTACTCTCCACAAGCCTCGTTTGAAGAAGGACATGTCATAGCGCTCGGGAAACACCGCACAGGGAAAGCTCATTCCAAAGCCGGATGGTACGTGGCAAAAAAGATTCCTGGAAACGCACTGTGGATGACCGCAGTGGCTCCAGGTAGTATGGATGAACTCTACTCCGGTGGCGAGCGATGCGATAGTAAAGACGAGATGGTGGTATCATCTCAAACAATTCCTCAGACCACTCCCCATGGAACATACGGTCTAAAACACAGAGAGAACCGAAGTCCCTCCGCAGACCAAGGGCTTCCAAACGGATCAGCCTGCCAAAATGAATAACTTGTGAGATGCTTGTACACAACTTGACTTACCAGTCAACAAAGTCTTCGCAGTGCTTTCCGGTGTAGCCATACGGGCAGTGACATGTGTAGTAGGTGATGTGATCGTGACATGTCGCGCCGTTGTCGCACGGTGAACTGTCGCACATGTTGATGCGGAACTGACAATTGGAGCCGGTGTACCTGATGGACAAAACGACATACATACAATCATCGATATCTATATGTATAAAAATGAATTGCTGTTCGTTAGTCTCGCTAAAACTCGCGAACGGCTGGACCGATTTGGCTAATTTTGGTCTTAAATTATTTGTGGAAGCCACTATTTGTGACCACTTAACACCAGGTGGGCTGTGAGCTTGTCCACCCATATAAGCAATAAAAAAAAACGGAGGGCTGAACTCACCCCGGCGGACAGGAGCAGTTGTAAGAGTTGATGCCGTCGATACAGGTCCCTCCGTTCATGCAGCTCGATTCGGTGCAGTCCTCGTCGTTGGTCTGACAGTTGATGCCGGAGAAGCCAAGCGGGCACGTGCACGTGTATGACGCAACATACTGAAAAGGGAGACATCTTTAAATACCTATCTTTGTGCGTGATTGATGATTAGTGGGCTTGTAGGCACGTACGGCCCACCTGATGGCGAGTGGTTACCGTCGCCCATGGACATCAGCAATGCCAGGGGTAGAGCCAAGCCGCTGCCTACCGCAAATTAAATGACACTACTGGTGGTAGAACATCTTGTGAGTCCGCACGCGCAGGCACCACCACCCCACCTATTTCTGCCGTAAAGCAGTAACGCGTTTCGGTTTAAAGGGCGGGGCAGCCGTTGTAATTATACTGAGACTTTTACTTTTAACAGTATGTATTTCATTAGAAAACTCGGTGCATCGCTACATACTAATGCACCAGACGTCTTATCCTTTAGGCCGCGACGACTTAAAATTGTGTGGAGGCATTTACTTTGTATATGTCTATGGGCTTCGATAATCATTTAACACCAGGTGGGCCTTGAGCTCGTCCACCCATTTAGGCAATAAGAAAAAAAACTATTCAGTTTTAACAACCAGGTCAGGGGTTTCTTCGAATTGAGGATGTTACCAACGTACCTGGTTACAAGTGGCGCCGTTCATGCAGGGTCTCGACTGGCACTCGTCGATGTCCACCTCGCAGTGCTTGCCCGCGAAGCCGCTGGCGCAAACACAGTTGTAGTCGCCGATGCTGTCCAGACATGTCGCTCCGTTCTGACACGGGACTGGTGGAAAATAAAACAATTGATAAAAATAAATAAAAGCGTTCAATTTGAATTTAGAACAAATAAACGAGTGCAAAGCCCTTTCTTAACGATCAAGTGGTCGACCCTTGAGGGACCATAATAGCATTAATTGAGCGTTTTACATCTTTGACATGTTTGAAATAACAATATACGCAATATTTAATTCTTATAAAATTCATAGAGATAAAAAGAAATATAAATGTACATATATTGACCACTTCTATAAATTCTAAAGGCTACTTTTTTTCCTACCTAAGCTGATAGCCTTGAGAGGCTATTTCAGCGTAACCTTAACTAGTAGGTGAGCTCACGGGGCTCAAACGTGACGACATTGCTAACACGAACCCTAGCAAGAGCCGTGCTTCGCTGAATCTACCACCGGATCGGAAAAGCGACCCACTGAGAAGATCCGGCGAGAAACTCAGTGGGCTGTGTCTATGGGTTAATTTACTCGTCGAGCCCTTCGCCGCAAGCGACAGGTTCGGCGAGGACGATGACCAGTGCTTGAGGTACCTAAAATCACCGTTAGTGGATCGGGAGAATCCGAAATGACAGGGCTGTATGTGAGATTTACCTCAAACGCCGCAAGAAGACATATCATTCTAAGAATTATTTATTCTCAGAGGTTTGCGGTCGGGGCTATAAAATGGTATTGCATTGAGGTCGGCGCTTTGTGGTATATAAAAAGTATATTTATATACTTTTTTTATAGTAAGTATATTTATATACTTTTTTTGTGTATGTGTTTGTAATTTAATATAAATATACCACTATTCACTCTGCACTGACTGGTAGAGAATGCCTTAGGCATTAAGTTCGTCAATGTAAACTTTACATGAAGTGTAATAAATAAATAAAATGAAATATATTGGCCAGTTCTGTAAATTCTAAAGACTGTAATGCTACTGACACGATGCGCAGTCGTCCGTGTTGATGGCGCAGTCCTTGCCCTCGTATCCCCTGGCGCAGAGGCACGCGTACGAGCCCTCCGTGTTGATGCAGGTCGCCTCGTTGTGGCAGGGCGCCGTCACCGCGCACTCGTCCACGTCGCGCTCGCACAGCGCGCCCGTCCACCCGACCGGGCACTGGCACGTGAACTCCGCGTACGACGCCTCCGCCACGCACCGCCCGCCGTGACGACATCTGTTCACAGATCAAGAAATACTATTATTATTGACTGTGTATTTTTACACGCTTTATATTAGCTTCACTTGTATGTATGTTTGTAACTGACTCCTTTAGACGCGATTTCGACCCACTTTAAACGGCCAGATATCATTCAAACTTTGTAGATTAATCGAGGACTGATGACAATACACTAATTTGCTAAGATAATTCCATTATTCAATTTGCATTAATTTTGGCACTTGTTGACTAGGCTACTAGGCCGGGGTCTCGGGGTGATGCGCTAGTAAATGCAACAAGAGCTCACTGGTTCGGCATGCAAGGGTCGAGGGTGTTTTCGCAGTTTCGTCCGGAGTGTGGGGGGGCGCAGACGCAGCGGTACCCGTTCACCAGGTCGATGCACGAGCCGCCGTGCAGACAAGGGTTGCCGGCGCAGTCGTCGATGTTCGTCTCGCAGTTCACGCCTAGACGAAACAACGAAAAACTTTAGGGCTCCGTGAACGTTCGTATCTACGTAATTTAAACCTGCAATCTTTAAGTACAACAAGCGCACGAGTTCATGAGGAATGCGGTAGTGCCGTGACCTAGTTAATTATATGGTAATGTCGATAATAACTATCGATTCAGTCAACAGCTGTCAATTTGGTTCAATGTAACTTAAGGTATTATAATTTTGTAAATTATGAAATAAAATAAATGTGATAAGTAATTTCCTATTTATTTCTAATAGAGAAAAATATTTTTTAAATTCCAATTCAATTACAATCAGATGAAAAGACAACCGACAGATCAGAGTCGGAATCAGTATCTATTTTTCTACCTGAACTTGTTGGAAGCGGAGTAGTCATGGTTTATTCACAATGAAATAACACAATAGCGCTAGCGTAAATTTTCGGTATCGATATGCGCGCGTCACAACCGTCAAGGACAACACTCGACGTCAAACAAACGCGGGGATGCGGGCGCATGCGGGGCGAGCTTCCCCCCCGCGCGACGCCTTTGGTCCCGATGGACATGAACTAGCGCGCATACAGTATAACATATGAGAGGCAGAGCCTGCACGGGTCTATATTGAAGTCTATCTCTGTGGCGAAGAGTTTGAGGATAATTGAGATGTTGTTCAAAGCCTTCACTTTATTACACATGTGCTTTGAAGTTATCGCTTACAAAAAAAATTATAATACGTGATATAACTGAAGTTCAAAATAAATTTGAGCTTTCAACGAGACGTGAAAGAAAGAGTTACGTTATTTATGGAACAAACAAATTTGGGGAGTTTCTAATGTGAACTAAAAGTCCTCTAAATATTTAACTATAATCGAATTATTCTGACCGGTAAATCCAAGAATACAGTCGCATTTGTAAGCGTTCAGTCGATCATGACAAGTGCCGCCGTGTTGACAAGGGTTCGAGCTGCACTCATCTATATCGCGTTCACAACGTTGTCCTGAGAAAAACAAACAATGAATAAAATAAAAAAAATCATTAAACTTGCAACTTCTATTTCTTTATAGATCTGTGTGCTCTTAACACACATGACATAAAATAATTAGACAGCACAACTTTTCAACGAAATCCATATAATAATACGTGAGCAAAAATCCCTTTTGACGAAAATTGTGCGGACACAGGAGTATGAAGTTTGTCACACTTATAAATATCATAGAGAAGAAGTGCAGAATACAAATTTTTTTTAAATTAAAATATGCTTAAAAAATTTACATAAATAAACAATAAATACAAAACAACAAACAAAATCAATAAATAAATAAATTCACACAATACCATATATTTGACACACACGCATTATATTCTTTTTTTTATTGTTAACTGTCAAATTGAGAATAGATTAATATTGTTTGTTTTTAGTATTATTTGTCTACGGTGTATGGCCTTGGCGAAATCTTTGATTATAGAACAATGATGATTATAGAAATGTGACAATAAAACCATAATAATGTTCAAACGTATAATTTAAATTAATTATGGTCGAATTTCGGTTACTAAGCGACCACTAGTGTAGTTAAAGCTGTCAATACCTCCGTAACCAGGAAGGCAGTGGCATATGAACTGGTTGACGCCATCCTCGCAGGAGCCGCCATTGGTGCACGGATTCGACGCACACTCGTTAACATCGGACAAGCATCTGTGAATAACAGATTCAGAAATTTCATTTTTCATTGTATTGATAGAATATTAAAAAGTCGGTATCGAACATATTTCGGACATGTAGTGTGTATGGAGCAGGATCGGACTATGAAACGGGTGTACGCGAGTGTACTGGAGGGACGCCGCCCCGTAGAGAGGCCCAAGTACAGCTGGTCTGACGCTGTGGAAAGAAGTCTACGTGAGCTCCAAGTGTCGGACCGGCAAGGTGTTGCGCAGTGCCGGGATGAATGGCTAAGTTTATTGTCGGAGGCCAAGACCCACTTCAGGGTCATAGCGCCAGCGCAGTAGTGGTAGTAGAGCATATTTCAATTTGGATGCTTAATACGAATTATATAGTATATTAAGTTTATTTTTTTTAATTAATACGATGACATAATTTGGAATATACTGAATTAAATTGGCAGAGAGTATTTTTAAACGAGAACACGATTCAAAACATATCCAGCCCACTGAGTTTCTCACCGGATCTTCTCAGTGGGTCGCGATTTCAATTCGGTGGTAGGTTATGCGAAACACTGCTCTTTCTAGGGCTAGTGTTAGCAAATTCTCTCAGTTTGAGCCCGTGAGCTCATTTACCAGTCAATGAGTAGCTGGAATAGCCCCTTAGGCTATCCACCAGCGAATAAAAAGGATTTAAAAATCTCATCCTTGTTAAACTTACCTAGCATCGTAGTATCCTCTTGGACATTCGCATCTGAATCCGTTAATTCGATCGATACATTTGCCGCCATTAGCGCAAGGATTTGACAAACATTCATTGATGTTCGTCTCGCAATGTTGTCCAGTGAAACCGGGAATACATTCGCAGGTATATCTAAGGGAATTGAGGTTCATATTAATATTGCTAATTAAATTATAACAAAATAAATTTATTTTTCAAATAATAAAAAAATTGTGAGTTGACAATGCAAATCTGTTAGACGCTAATAACGATTCTACTATAATATTTAAGCAGATTAATTTTACTGCGTTAGTCAAAATAAAAAACGTATAAAAGGTATTAAATAAGATAAGCAAACTTACTCAAAATAGTTATTGCTGCATGTAAAGAAAATAATGGTGAATTAAAAATGTCATAAAACGGTTTTACCCAAAGCGAATAAAGGCGTCAAGCATCCAAACAATTAGATTAAAGAACATAAACCAAACTAATTAGCATTAGTAGAAGCAAAATAAAAGCAAATATAGTTCAGTAATAGTAAAAGTACTACTACTCAAAGGAGAAACATGTGAAATAAAAGCAATTTGTGATTAATCTACTTGAAATGGGTCTGTCGTTTATCTAAAAGTATGATATGGTACCTGTTGATGCCATCAATACACGTAGCCCCGTTCCTGCAAGGGTTGGAGTAGCACTCGTTCACATTGATTTCACAGTTCCTCCCTGAAGTACCGGGCTTACAGCGACACTGGTATCCACCGATCAAATCTTCGCAGTGCCCTAAAAAAATTGTGTATTTATAACCTTTTGAGCCCGAACCATCGATAGATCGACGCTCTATTGCCGAATATATACCGACTATTGCGTAGTTTGGTTATAGGTATCGACCTGTACGGCCGTGAATTATTTTTCTGTGAAAATAAGTTACTTTTTTTTATAAAGTACGTTCTTTTAAAAATCCTTTATCAATTTTTGCAAATTAAGTAAAAGTAGGCTCAGCACTAAAAGGGTTCACTTTAAAATCACCCAAAATGCTTAGTACAATAGCATCTGCGCATATAGATAAATGTGACATTATAATGTTATCTCTAATTTGCTGAGTTCTTTGTTCACATGTTTTTGCACTCCGATCCCTTCAGGAAGTGGTTTTCCTTTATTATCCTTTATTATTATTGTAACTATGTACATAAAAAGTCTAGTCCTGATATCTAAAAGTGGGATGGGGAGCTTTGTAAAATTTGATTTTGTTGATGACAATGCTGTCTTCTGAATTATATTGTTACTCAATTACCAAATTCCTCCACCCTGCAATCATTCTAATGGCCAATTGTGTTATCTCACTCTGCTTTCTTGGTGACATCCTTTAATAAGATCGTACGAAGTTCTTCATTAGTCGTACCTGTCAAAATCCCTAACATAAACAGGTATTCTGTCTAATTTACCTCCGAACTGGCAGGGATTCGACTCGCACTCGTTGATTTGGGTCTGACAGACCCTGCCCGTGTACCCCGGATGACAGTTGCAGGTGAAGCTGTTGTCCCCGTCGATGCACTCGCCCCGGTGACACGGCGCCGACAAACAGTCATTGATGTTCGTCTCACACGACATACCTGTTGTGTTGGACATACAAATAGAACTTTATACCTAATTGCGAGGCGTAGGCTTTCTGATGACAACCACGATCCTTAAGGGATAAGTTTTCTTTTTATTGCTTAGATGGATGGACCAGCTCATGGCTAAATACCGCCACCTACCTTGAGATATGAGTTCTAAGGTCTCAGGCTTTACAGTAAAACGGCTGCGCCCACCATTCAAGATAAAACGCATTACTGCTTCACGACAGAAATAGGCAGAGTGGTGGTAACTACCCGCGCGGACTCACAGGACGTCCTACCAGTAAGACACCTACACCTTACTTTATCACTTCAATGTGCTTAGTGCGACTTTTTAAAGTTCTCGATACCGTAAAATTTAACTCAAATTTGTATGGAGTTGGAACGTTAGCCTAGGTTTGCCGCTAGGGGCGCTGTTCCAACTGTACACAGATGCATGGTAAGGATTTGCATAAACTTCAAATGTTGATATCTTCTCGGATGATTCGTTAACTAAATCAATGGTTAGGGCTAATTTAGGGATAGGTAAATAATTTTCATACGTGTTACCTGTATAGCCCGCGGGACATTCGCATGTGTATCCAGCTATAGAGTCGTGGCACGTGCCGCCATTACGGCACGGACTAGACGCGCAGTCGTCGATGTTGACTTGACAACGAGCCCCCGTGAACCTGGGCGGGGGAATTAAGGTATTTGTATAGTAAAGCACAGTAATAGACCAAATTTCAAATTAGTTCCCGAAGAGTTTCATAGAGAAAAAGAAAAAGAAGAAGAAAGAAAACAATTTGTTTGGTTAAAAAATCAGTTTGAATTTCGAGAGAATCAAAAGGCTGGTGGTGAGTTTTGTTTTCCTTTTTATAAACTAACTTCATTAAGCCGCGATGATCAAGAATTATTTATTTGAAAAGAAAACATCTATTGTATCGTCGACTGTTTTTTTTTTCCAAATAAAATCTAACTCTTTATATACGGGCTATCAGCGAAACCCAAATAAAAAACTAAATTAAAACATTAAAAAAACCTTTTAGTTTAATGCTAACTAACGTAAAGTATTGTATGATGACGTAAATATTCACATGAGTCGCGCAGATTACATACGAACATTCGCTTTGCGGGAACGAGACAGACTATACCGATACTTCCAAGATTTTATTGGCCCATAGAATTACTCTCTTCAAACAATATTACAATATATTTTTTTTTGTTATTGCTTAGATTGGCGAACGAGCTCACAGCCCATCTTGTGTTAAGTGGTTACTGGAGCCCATAGACATCTACAACGTAAATGCGTCACCCACCTTGAGCTATAAGTTCTAAGATCTCAGTATAGTTACAACGGCTGCCCTACCCTTCAGACCGAAACGCTTACGATTACTGCTTCACGGCAGAAATAGGCGGGGCGGTGGTACCTACCCGCGCGGACTCACAAGAGGTCCTACCACCAGTAATCTATTTAGACAACCATTTAGACGATCAGTATGAATGTGTAATATGAAGACATTACATTAAACGTCTAATTCTAAATTGATTGTAGCTCACCCAATAACGCAGGTACATCGAAAGGCGTTGATCATATCGTGACAAACTCCTCCATTCAGACAAGGGTTGTTAGCGCATTCGTCGATTTCAACCTCGCATTGAGTTCCCGTGAAACCTGGAAACGAACACACGGTTATTTTGGTCAAAGCATTTTATGATAAAATTATTTTTACACGCTTAACAGAGGATGGTACTTTTTTTCCCTACCTATGCTGATAGCCTTGGGAGGCTATATCAGCTTCACCCTGACGTGTAGGTGAGCTCATGGGGCTCAAACCGGAGTGTTGCTAACACTGGCCCTAGCAAGAGCAGTGCTTCGCAGAATCTACCACCGGATCGGAGACGCGACCCACTGAGAAGATCCGGCGAAAAACTCAATGGGCTGTCTGTGGATTAATTCGCTCGTCGAGCCCTTCGTCGCAAACGATACACATCTAAAGGTGAGTGGCGCATTTACGTTGTAAATTTCTATGGGCCCCAGTAACCACTTAACACCAGGTGGGCTGTGAGCTCGTCAACCCATATAAGCAATAAAAAAACAATTAAACAATGCGGATTTATTTTAGCGCTTCCCTGGTCATATAAAAGTCTGGCCAAATACGTCGATTAATCAATAAACAGTTTCAAGATAACTGACCATATCAATCTAGCCTATTTCAACGACTTCTAACGTAATCGTAAATATTACTATGCGGATATTATCCGTATTGTATACTTCCGAATTGCAATTATCTGATATTATTTTCATTCTATCAGAAGTCAGAAGCTGAGTTTCGTAACGATTTCTGCATTTTATTTTATTTATACAACGATCAAAATTGATTAACCTTTCTTGAATTCATGAGCTCCTCTCGCAATTTATGTGAATCACCATTCAAATTTTTAATAGGCAAAGATATCATGTCTATCCCACAGGTCTTGTCTCCGCGCAAGAATGCTAATTGGCCTCAACGTTCCTGACGTTCGGGATTCATTATTTACGTAAACAATCAAATGTACATCTTACTTTGTGGAGATAAAGATCAAGTTACATTGATTGTTTTAGTTCAGTGCAGAACCGGATCCGTGATCGTGAATTTGGAATAACAGCTTTATACCGATCTTTCTAAGAGTGAAAATTCGATGTACATATTTGATATTGCCTGGGGCCGGACAATCCAGCTATGGCCAGTATTCACAGTGTCCATTTAAAGACTTGTTGTAAATCGCATCGTAGGCGGTAACTCTTATTTTCGAGGCCTACGTTTTATTTTTGCATGGCAACAGTATTCCGTTCGAGCTGCCCGAAGAATACAATAAAGCCAAATCGGGTAGGTTGCTTTGCATCTGCAAAAACTATGAATTCTTTTGTAATGAAAGGAAAAGTACACAAAATACAAGGAAAGCCAAATTTGCGTTTGGCTGTACAAGTTTTTAAATAAAATTGTCTCTTCGGTGATAATAAGCCTTTTCAAATTAAGCTTATTATTAAAAAAAAATTATACTAATATTTTTTACAACATCTCTTTGTCATGAAACACACCTTAACATTGTTATCAAGTTAAAACAAAGCCACTAAAATGATATTACGTAATCGAAACAGTATTTAAACGACTTGACCTAAAGAACGTGGTCAAGACACGTGGTAGGGGACGCCACGCCCAGCGCTCGCTCGCTTGTCGCTTGGATCGAGTTGTAGATGAACAGAGTTTTAAAATGAAAAAATTTGAACATAAGAAAATGGATGGATTGCGTGAAAGACGATATAATATGCAAGAGGGTAGTGAGCGAAGAAATGGTACCTATATGATAGAGGAGTATGGAAGGAGAAAACATGTTGCGTCAACTCCAGGAGACTGGGAGAAGCGCAGGAGAATTATAATGAAAAGTTGTTTATTTTCTTAGCCATAAGTCGTTTCTACCGCCATACCATAATTAAGTCGTAATGAGTTAAGCTCATTTTCTACATTAAAAAGTCTAGTGCTAAATGATTCTCTTGTCTCTTTCCCGTGAATCGATTTATAGAGGGTTTTAGAATGATAATAGAAAAATAGTTCAATTTTAATTCGATAACGTATGTCATTTGATTAAATTTGAACATAAGAAAAGTTGTTCATTTTGGTAGTCTTTTCATTTCTACCGCCGTATCATCATCAGGTCATAATGAGTTAAGCTCATGTTCCACATTAAAAAGCCTAGTGCAAAATTATTTTAGTAAGTACACGAAATAACCACAGTGCCACGGTCGGACAACGTCACGATTTTGTATCACATAACCGCGTTGAGAATGTCCAGCGCATGCTAATGTCGGCTCTATGCGCATAACTGAATGCTTAATACGACTTTTAGATACTTACGACCAGCTGCTGACTGCTTTAAGGTACAATGTGTATCGTCTTGACTTATTTTTGCTGTTAGATCGCTTTATTGGGCCGCGATTTTTCATGGGATTGCGTTAAGCGCGATGTGACAAGTCTTTTTTTTTATTGCCCTTGTAGGCAGACGAACATACGGCCCACCTAATGGTGAGCGGTTACCGTCGCCCATGGACTTCAGCAATGCCAGGGGCAGAGCCAAGCCACTGCCTACCGAAAACAGTACTGATTTTAATATGATAAATCATTCGATCTTATGCAATTACGAATCGTTTTTGTTTAGTTTTGTTTGAGAGCAAAAACAACATTTTATAGGAGGAAATAATTTTAATAGTTATACATATAAAAGAGATTTTTTTGTAAAGTGTAGGTATACGAGGGGTGAAAGTCTATTTGGTTTAAGCGACTTTTCTGTTAATAAGCGACATTTATCTTTGTAATTAAAGGTCCGTTTTATTTCATATTAATATCAACAATTCGATATTTTTAATTGAATTTTTTATTTAATTTTTATTGCTTAGATGGGTGGACGAGCTCACAGCCCGCCTCGTGTTATAACTGGAGCCCATAGGCATCTATAAGGTAAATGCGCTACCCACCTTGAGATATAAGTTTTAAGGTCTCAGGTATAGTTACAGCGGCTGCCCTACCCTTCAAACCGAAACGCATTACTGCTTCACGGCAGAAATGGGCAGGGTGGTGATACCTACCCGTGCGGTCTCACAAGAGGTCCTACCACCAGTAAAAGTTTACGAATAAAGAAGTTCTTTGTCATGTAATTTTTTTCCAAATTTTAACTTATAATAAATGGCTCTCCTGTAAAGTTGCAAATATGTCGCTTAAACCAAAAATCCTTTCACCCCTTGAATGATTGAATAATTTGTTTTAGTTTTCTAATGTTGATAGTAACATTCACCACGCTAGTAGGTCTGTATTATGCATTACGGCTTATAGGATGGGATAGTTGTTTTACAGTATATGAGGAGTACAATGTCGAAAAATCCGCCATCATGTTTCAAGATGGCGGGTGGCGTGCATGTATTCATATCTACGGTCGCTAATAACCATTTAATGCGATAAAAAAAAAAACATTGCGAAATATTCAAATAAACAATTCCATTTGGTCACAGGCATGTGTGAGAGGTAACTCAGCTAAATATTATGGAATTTTTGTTACCGTAATGGTGAGTACAATTTTATTTAGCTGTTTTATATAATAATATGGTTGCCGTTACGGAGTGTGGCTTTTTACGCATCATTGCTTCCATGACACGTATTATATAAATCTATGTAACTTTGTAACGACGTATTGTATATTCCAATATGGATGCCATAGGTCAAATTGTCAATACCTTTAACAACAATATTTTTAAGCCTAAACTCATGATCATGATCATGAAATCATGAGCTCCCTACCTCTAAAGCTGCTTTCAGACTAAGCTATACCATAGTTTTATTTTATTTTATTGCTTAGATAGGTGGACGATCTCACAGCCCACCTGGTGTTAAGTGGTTACTGGAGCCCATAGACACCTACAGCGTAAATGCGCCACCCACTTTGAGATATAAGTTCTAAGGTCTCAAGTATAGTTACAACGGCTGCCCCACGGCAGAAATAGGCAGGGCGGTGGTACCTACCCGCGCGGACTCACAAGAGGTCCTACCACCAGTAATTACGCAATTTATAATTTTGCGTGTACGATTTTTGTTGCACGATGTTATGGTGCCATAAAGTATAGCAGCGTATACTTAACCAACAATATTATATAGTACAGTACAGTGTGAACGTGTCCATAACAATGTATGGTGCGCGATATTGTTGTGCTGTGAGCTATATACTATGTGCTATTATATTATAGCGTATCCTGAAAACTGCTTTATTTGGGACAGCTAAAGACAGGAGTCGGTGTAGTGGTTAGCGCCCTGACTGTTGTGCCAACGGTCGTGGGTTCGATTCGACTAAATCGGGCATAGACTCGGGTGATGAAAAGGTCTGTTTGCGCTTTGTCACATTTAACACATATCGAGGGATGAATATTTGATTTATGGGGAAATTTTTCAACTTTACAGGGAAGCCATTTGGAGGTTAAAACTTGGAAAAAATGTTATGACCAAAAAAAAACTTCGGCTTAATGAGTGGGGTAAACTTAAGCGAAGTTCAATTAAAAATATCGAACTGTTGATGCTAGTACCTTAAAAAACGGAGCTTTAATTACAAAGATAAATGTAGTGCATTAAGCGAAATGTCGCTTAAAGTAAATAGCTTATCACCCCTCGAATTATGAAGGCAGTAATAACGCGAGATTGTATATCTGTGCTGCACGTGTGATAAGTTTGAACACTTATATCTAAATATGACTTTAATAATTAATCCCATAAACGAATATGAGTTATCAATTAAGCAGGTGATTACATAAAGCATTGAGGTCGATGGCAAGTGCTTCCGCGTCGGAGACAATGCTCAGGCGCCGCTTACCGCGTCATGGGAACCGAACTCAGGGCTGGCGATGACGATTTTTTTAATTTTTTAATTTTATTTCTTAGATGGCTGGATGGACGAGGTCATAGCCCACCCAGTTAAGTGATTACTAGAGCCCATAGACATCTACAACGTAAACGTGCTACCCTCCTTGAGATATAAGTTCTAAGGTCTCAAGTATAGTTACAACGGTTGTCGCACTGAGTGACTCTGAGTTTCTCACTGGATTTTTGTTCTGAATGGGTCGCGACTCCGAACCTGTGGTAAATTCAGCGAGGCATTGCTCTTGTTAGGGCTAGTGTTAGCGAATTGTCTCAGGTTGAACTCGTGAATACATTTACCAGACCCCGCGTAGCTCAAATTGCCCCCTAGGCTACGAACGAATAGGTAGGAAAAGAAAAAATATATATTATATATATTTACAGTGGCAGCCCTACACCCCTCTCGTTCGCACGGCTTCTAGTAATGACAATCATCTGTGCGAGCACTGTCAGTGCCCGAGCAAATTGTAACCTCAGACTCTAGTAGTACATTCACCGTTTTATAGAAAGAGCTTTTTTGAAAAGGAACAGTTCGACTGAAATATTCACGCGTATTATGGACGATTGGCACCAGTTGGCAATTTTAAAGGCATTCTTCATCATTGGACTATTTATTTTTTTATTGCTTATTTTGATGGACGAGCTCACAGCCCACCTGGTGTTAAGTGGTTACTGGAGCCCATGGACATCTACAACGTAAATGCGCCACCCACCTCGAGATATAAGTTCTAAGATCTCAGTATAGTTACAACGGCTGCTCCACCCTTCAAGCCTAAACGCATTACTGCTTCACGGCAGAAATAGGCAGGGCGGTGGTACCTACCCGCGCGGACTCACAAAAGGTCCTACCACCAGTAATTACGCAAATTATAATTATTATTGTACATGCAATTGCAAATATCGGGAACTGATTAAACGTACAATTTGTAATAAGAACCTAATAGCTATTTAAAATATTATGTATCACGTTATCATAATATCATATACACTGTTAGGACGGTTAGCGTAGTATGGACATGTGATGCGTAGAGAGAAGATGCATGTGACGTGACTAGGAGATGTATGGTATGGTATGGTGGTATGGACGATATGAGAGAGAGAGAGAGAGAGAGAGAAAGAGAGAGAGAGAGAGAGGAGTGAGTGTTGAGATGACGGCTGATAGAAGAGAATGGAAGAGAAAAATTAGCTGTGCCGACCCCACCTAGTGGGATAGGGTGGTGAAAAGGAAGATAATATCAAATACACTAGACAAGCTTCTTCCTTGGATTTGCCGATTCGCAATTTCTATCCAATAATACTTTTCAATTACAATAAAACCATAATGAAACAAAACCGAATTAACCTTATCTCATGGCGTTTGACTTTTCTTATGGCAAACATTAAAGTGTTCTAGTTACATAAGGCTACACACATTTAAGGCATTAATTTTATCTCTATCGGGTCGTGACTAGTTTGCAATTCAACTACAATAAATACAAGCAATTGTGTTTAATATCAACTGCATTACTTAGTTACGGTTCACGACAACGCCCAATAATGTTTTTCGATTGTCTCCGCTGAAACTAATATGCGCTTTCCGTTCTCCTATGAAATGGGTATGTGGAGGATTTTTTTCATGAAAATTTTAGGATGCTTAGGTATTATTAGTCTTTACGATCCGACTAACACTCGGCGCCAATCAGTACTCGGCCCGACTGGTGTCAATTTGGCTACCGAAGTTCCAAGTTGTAGAGGAAATAAAATAAATAGGTAGGCAGCGGCTTGGCTCTGCCCCTGGCATTCCTGGAGTCCATGGGCAACGGTAACCACTCACCATCAGGCGGGCCGTATACTCATCTGCCTACAAGGGCAATAAAAAAAAATGCACCAAAACATCTATACAAGCACATCATCGTATTGGCACCTGGAATGTCAGAGGACTCCGCATTGATGCCTTCGATGTGGAGGAGGAGGTGGAGGTGGAGGAAGATGCTACGAGTCCCAGAAAAATTTATTAGTAACTGGCAAAATTGCAGGCAAAAGACTGACCCGACCAAATTCGCACCAATCTGGATAGCGGAGTCTATAATACCATACACCGCAGAAAACAGGAGGAAGTTGGCGAAACATAATCCAGAGAAGGATAATGGGAGATGGACACGACCCTCAGACGTGAGGAATGCGACTCAGGAAGGAGGTATTAGTCTAAGCAATAGAAAGAGACACTTACCAGGCATACAGACGCATCTGAACGTGCCAGGGTCGTCCAGGCAGGAGCCGTCGTTCCGACATGGGTGACTCTCGCACTCATTGACGTTTGTCTCGCAGCGGGGTCCGGTGAAACCGACCGAGCAGTTACAGGCGAAGGAGCCCGGGGTGTTGACGCAGATCCCGTCGTGCTCGCAGGGAGAACCTATGATAACGGGAAGATATTGGAATATTACATGGAAAGGTTGTTTGGTTTAAGGGACATTTTAGAAACTTTACAGGAGAGACACTTAAACTAAAAAAATTTGTAAAAAATATCATGACAAATACTTGAGACCTTAGAACTTATATATCAAGGCGGGTGGCTCATTTACGTTGTAGATGTCTATTGAATCCAGTAACTAGTTAACACCAGTTGGGCTGTGAGCTCGTCCATCCATATAAGCAATCAAAAAATTTAAAACTTCTTCAGCTATTCGAATTTGTCAAACATAATATAATTGAAGTTCAATTAAAAACATCGAATTGTTGATACTAATAATACCAAATAAAACGGACCTTTAATTATATATGTAGATAAATGTCTTATTGACCGAAATGTCGCTTAAACTAAATAGCCTTTAACCGTTCGATAAGTAAGTATGGACTGTAAATTGTGAGTCCGTATTTGACTAATTAGAATTTAATTCAAATTAACCACATCAATGTCAGTCACGTGCATATTGAATGCACTAGAGAACTATTTAAATGATATCAAATACAGTAATCCACCTATAACACGGTACTCTTATAACACATTTTCATATTACGCGATTTCAATCTCTTAATAATTCTGTACATACTGTAAAATTTAAAATGATTTGTACATAACTAATTTCGCGTAACTTTGCACATCGTGTCAATTATGCTTTTATAAAATTAAATTGTATATTAGATATGTACATAACGCGTTATATGGGGTCATACAAACGCGTTATACGCGTATAAAGCGGAACCAATCTACCGTGTTATAGGGAGATTACTGCACTTAGGTTCGAGAGTCGTGGACGTGGACAGAAGCTAAAATTAATATTCTTCTTCTTCTTATCAGCCCATGGACGTCCACTAACATAGGCCTCCCCCAAGCCTCGCCACAAAGACCGGTCCTGCGCAGCCTGCATCCAGCGGATCACCGCGAACCTCAATAGATAGTCGGCCCATCTTGTGGGAGGCCTACCCACGCTAATATTAACATTTCGGAATGAGACAAGTTTTAAAAAGGACAGTTTCGTAGTAGCTCATCATTGTAATACCTTGTTCGCACTCGTCGATGTCCTCGGAGCAGTCCAGACCTTTGTATCCGGAGGCGCAGGAGCACGTGTAGGAGCCGTTGATGGGGCTTGTGTCACATATGGCGTCTGCGTGACAAGGATTCGAAGTGCAAGCGTCGTCCAAGTGACACAGGAGACCTGGAAAGACAAGACGCATCCGTAATAGGAATCCCATATATACCAGACTCGGCACATAGTTAATTTAGTCTTCTTTTTTTTTGTGTTCTTTATAAGCAGGCCATTGATGACACATACTTAAAGATTTATTTTTAATAATTTTGTTAATATTCATTATCTATATATATAAAAATGAAATGTTTTTCGCTAGTCTCGCTAAAACTCGAGAACAGTTGGAACGATTTGGCTAATTTTGATCTTGAATTATTTGTGGAAGTCCAGACAAGGTTTAAAAGGTAGATAAATATAAAAATGCTCGGAAATAAATAAAAATAACAATTTTGTTTTCCCTTTGATGTGTCCCCCGTCGGACGGATTCCTTTTGTTTGTTCTAAGTTTATTTTATACAAAAGTTCAGGTCTTTTATTTCTCGATTGAGGCACTACGAAGTCTGCCGAGTCAGCTAGTATTCATATAAATAAGGGGTCCATGGATCCCAACGTGAATTCAGTCATTCATGCGGCCTGAGATCGTAATTTCAACTGTAAAACTGCTGCCTTAACCTTAGACTATTCCGGTGAGTGCATAACCACTTCGAAATAAAAATGGGTAGGATGATCGAAACCATGAAGCGTGATTGTTCTTGAATTGTGATTCAATTTTAATATCTACGTGTAATATGGTGTGCCGTTTTACAAACAGATCAGCCATTGATCTAAAAGTAAACAAACTTTTCTTCACCCTATATATTGTATTTGTCGCTTTATACCTACACGCCAAATTTGAGATACGTCTTTCCAAGTAAGCACAATAAAACGCGATATTTAACAGGAAATTAGGGATATATTGTTTCAATGTTGCCACATGAAAATTTTGAAGCAGTTCATATTCTAATAACATTTATAACTTTTTTACGAATGGCTAAAAAACATTACGAATCTATATATTAATACGTGAAGCAAAAACTTTGTATACCTTTTTACGAAAATTGCGCGGACGGAGGAGTATGAAATTTTCCACACTTATAGAGAATACAGAAAAGAAGTGCACAATGCTAATGTTTTTTAAATAATGCACAAAAGATACATTAAAACAATAAAGAAAACATTACACACACTACATACCATGTATTTAACGCACACACGCATGCATACTATTTACTGTCAAACTTTTGTTCTTGACGTCTGTTGTCAAATTGAGAATAGATTAAATATTGTTTGTCTTTATTAATATATTTTTTATAGTGTAGCTTTGGCGAAATTTGTTATTATAGAAGTATAAAATACAATCATAACAGTGTACTAACTTACAATTCCAATTAATTATAGTCGAATTTCGACTACCGCGGGGACTTTTGTTCAAGTAATAAATGATCAGAACAACGAAAATATTTTGAAATCCATTGACAATTAACACCAGTTGATATTTCAATATATAAAATTGATTACAAACGACTCCAATGATTTTACAACAGCAAAATAAAAACCATCTAAGTTAAATCCGTTCGTAAGTATGAATAAAACATCGACGTACACATAATAAAACATCTTGAATTTATTAATATAAATAATAACGAAAATTTTACAATTCCAATCTTAATGAAGTCGAGAATAATGAATGATGATAACAATTAATTTATCGTACAGGAAATTGAAAAAGGCCAATAAAATGCAAATAGACGTGGGAATTTAGAGGGGATCGATAATGAGTCGTCTATTATCAAAGGTGGCAATCTGTGCATTTGGACAAAAAAATGTTATTGATATGTCAATACAGATTGATTTGAATATAATCGTCTCCTTCAAAGAATACGGTTCAAAACCTGCATTAAATAAAGGTTAATACTTAACCTGTTATTTATNAGTCGTCTATTATCAAAGGTGGCAATCTGTGCATTTGGACAAAAAAATGTTATTGATATGTCAATACAGATTGATTTGAATATAATCGTCTCCTTCAAAGAATACGGTTCAAAACCTGCATTAAATAAAGGTTAATACTTAACCTGTTATTTATCTAAGATGTCGTTCAGAAGAGTTTTGTGACTGCCAATGGAATACAAAGTCAATAATTCGTTTTTCTGATTTACCAATAATTGTCCAAAAGTCACATTGCCGGCTTTGATAATAGTGGATTCCGATCAAGATTTACAGGAAGAAACTTTTGAGAGTCATGAGTGACGCGATTAGGAGAACATCTGCATCCGAATGATAATTTCGTAACAGAAAAAACATACACATAGGCTTTTTTTTTATTGCCTGAATGTGTGGACGAGCTCACAGCCCACCTGGTGTTAAGTGGTTACTGGAACCCATAGACATCTACAACGTAAATGCGCCACACACCCTGATACATAAGTTCTAAGGTCTCAGTATAGTCTGGTGTAGTGATAAGTGACATGGTCCCTACACTAGGGGGTCGCGGGTTCGAATCCCGCTAAGGGAAGATATTTGTATGATAAATATAAATGTCTTTTCCAGGGTTATGGATGTATATTAAAATATATGTATGTGTATAATAAAACCCTTACATTTATTTCCGATATCTGGTACCTGTAACACAGGTTCTTTACGAACTTATCACGGGACCAGTTAACGTGGCGTGATTATTAGTAAAATATTTATATATTATATATATAGTTACAACGGCTCCCCCACACTTCGAACCGAAACGCATTACTGCTTCACGGCAGAAATAGGCGGGGCGGTGGTACCTACCCGCGCGAACTCACAAGAGGTCCTACCACCAGTAAGAAGGTATACATGTGAATATATATTTAATAGATTAAAGCATTCTCATTTGTTTAAACTAATGATTTTTGTCACGAACAAAACAATTTACAATTTCCGATGAATCTATCAAACAATTCCAGTTATTTAAAGTTTTGCTTTTTTCTGATTTAATTTTTATCTGATCTCTATTTTATATTTTACATATGACATTTTATTTACAATTTACTTTATCTGATGTGAAACGTTACGTTGTAGGTATTTGTTTTAAGCGAACGCACTTGTGCGAGCTACAGGACTGGTATATTTAATTTAACTCATCACGCATCCAAACACAATGAAGGAATAACATTATCTATATATTAATACGTGAAGCATAAACTTTGTATCCCTTTTTACGAAAATTGGGCAGACTTAGAAGTATGAAATTTTCCACACTTATAGAGAAAATAGAGAATAAGTGCACAATGCTAATATTTTTTTTTAATAATGCATAAAAGATACATTAAATCAATAAAGAAAACATTACACACACTACATACCATGTATTTGACGCACACACGCATGCATACTATTTATTGTCAAACTTTTGTTCTTGACGTCTGTGATCAAATTGAGAATAGATTAAATATTGTTTGTCTTTGTTAATATTTTTTTTATAGAGTAGCCTTGGCGAAATTTATGATTATAGAAGTATAAAACACAATCATAATAGTGTACAAACTTACAATTCCAATTAATTATAGTCGAATTTCGACTACTGCGGGACCTCTAGTATTATTAAAAAGCGAATACGAATTTTGTTAGTGCTGTGCGTATTAACCCTGTACCTAGTATAACCATCCTACCCATTGTTGTCACCAAAAAGTCATCCATGCCATTTCCAAGAGTTTTTTGGTCAAATTTGTCGTTCAAGGTTAAGACAGTTGTTTAACTATGAGATAATTGACGTTTAGATCTCTTGTCTGTGGTTATAAAACAAATTACTACCGAAACTAATTATACTTGATTCACGAAAAAAAAATTTTTCTACCTAAGCTGATGGTCTAGAGAGACCATATGAGCGTCACCGGGCTAGTAGGTGAGCTCACGGGGCTCAAATCTGATGTTGTTGCTAACACAAACCCTAGCACTAGCCGTGCCTTGGAGAATCTACCACCGGATCGGAAACGCGACCCACTGAGAAGATCCGGCGAGAAACTCAGTGGGCTGTGTCTGTGGGTTAATTTACTCGCCGCGACGGGTTCGACGAGGACCATGACCGGAAGAATCAATGGTATTGCTGATTCCATTTATGAAGCATCATTGCATAAAGTATCTCCTGTTCACCAACTATTCACTGCCCGTACAACAACAGTTACAGCTTGGTCGTAATTCAGTATTTGAAACTTACCCGTCTTCCCCGGAGTACATTTGCAGTAGAATGCGCCCACTCTGTCGATACACGTAGCTCCATTGAAGCAAGCAGCGCCGGCGCAATCATCTATATTGACCGAACACTCGGGGCCGGTCCAGCCATTGACGCAAATGCAGGAGAATCCGCCCACTGAGTTGGTACACGTCGCACCGTTCTGGCATACCAGAGGCCTGTGCAAGAAAATTAAATTAGAAAGATGAGGACAAAAATTTTGAGTAACTGTTTTTTTTTTTTGCTTTTATTGCTTAGATGGGTGAACGAGCTCACAGCCCACCTGATGTTAAGAGGTTACTAGAGCCCATAGACATCTACAACGTAAATGCGCCACCCACCTTGAGATATAAGTTCTAAGGTCTCAAGTATTACAATGGCTGCCCCACCCTTCAAACCGAAACGCATTACTGCTTCACGGCAGAAATAGGCAGGGTGGTGGTACCTACCCGTGTGGGCTCAGGAGAAGTCCTACCACCAGTAATGAATGAATTTTCATGAATACCGCCAAACACTTTGGGGCACGTGCTCAAAATTTGCATTCCATTGCTTCTCTCGGACAGTGGTGATAAATGTCTAAAGTGTTCTTTCTATTCTACAATCGGTTACTTGAATAGTGGTCAATAAGTGAAGACGGAGGGGGGGGGGGGGGCAGTCAGCTATTCATAAAAAATAGAACCCTTCCAAAGTCTAATCGCAATTTGAAAAGCCACGTCGATTTAGGAATTGATTAAAAACTTACAATTATATTATAAACGTTTAGAGAAGTTTAATGACATCAAAACACCGGAATTGCGAAAACAGTGGCCGTCGCGACCTTTCAAAGTCCCATTGGACATTTTAATATCCGTTATTAGCGAATTTTAGCAGATGTTTTTGCGAACGAATAATTTAGGTGAAGAATTTTATGATGTTAATTAAATGAGTCCGCGCACTGCTTGCTTTGCTTTGCGATGTATTCAGAATGTTTTGTTTGAATTAATTTCGTATTTATATTTTTAAAATGAAACTTGATTGTCATTTTAATGTACTTTATTTACATTTCATGTTTCAATAGCGTACAATTATGTTAATATATTACCTCAAATGTAGCGAGTGTATTAAAAAAAAGGCAATTAAAATTGGATATACTATCGGTCACATGAGGACACATCATTAAAAGCTCATCATTTGAAGCCAACATAGGTTTAAAGGTTCCACCTCGCAATGTCCGCCCTAGATTTGCGATTATACAAAATACAAATTTTACTAGTGGTAGGACCTCTTGTGAGTCCGCACGGGTAGGTACTACCACCATGCCTATTTCTACCGTAAGCCAGTAATGCGTTTGGGTTTAAAGGGTGGGGTAGCCGTTGTAATCATACTGAGAGACCTTAGAACTTATATCTCAAGGTGGGTGGCGCATTTACGTTGTAGATGTCTATGGGCTCCAGTAACCACTTAACACCAGGTGGGCTGTGAGCTCGTCCACCGATCTAAGCAATAAAAAAAAACGATATTTTTTTTAAAAAGAAAAAAACCGACAAACAGACTTTGATTTTATTTGTGTTGGAATATATTCCGCCAATCGGTTGGATCGGCCGCGGCACGGGCACGTTCTTCTAATCTGATTGAATTGTTGCCGATATTCGAGCCTGTATACAGTTGTGTATTTAATATCTTATGTTTTATTGAGGTCATTCAAGTCAAGAACGATAATTGGATTAGCAGAATTATATACATGTAGGTTTTGTTAATAAAAAAACGTGAACCGTTCAATGTGACTCTTACTGGTGGTAGGACCTCTGGTGAGTCCGCGCGGGTAGGTACCACCAGCCTGCCTATTTCTGCCGTGAAGCAGTAATGCGTTTCGGTTTGAAGGGTGGGGCAGCCGGTGTAACTATAGTTAGAGACCTTAGAAATTATATCTCAAGGTGAGTGGCGCATTTACGTTGCAGATGTCTATGGGCTCCAATAACCACTTAACACCAGGTGGGCTGTGAGCTCGTCCACCCATCTAAGCAATAAAAAAAAAGCTTCGAAGGCACATCAAATAAGTGTCTTCGCTTCAAAATGCCCCGCAACTAATCCAATCTGCAGCATTCACAGCGATCACAGCACAGCTCAACCTACTTACTGAGAAGTTCAAGAATTTGTCCTTGTAAAGTTTCTAGTTCATGCTGGACAAAGATATTTTTTAATTTAGGAGAGGCTGTGAGTCCTAGTACCTGATGTGCTTATCCTGTTCCATTGCCCTTCATGATGTGTAATCATAAATATTGGCAGAACCAAGTAGCTGGCAACCGCCAAGGACTCTCTTCCTGGCATCTTTAGATCCAAGAAAAACTGTAACTCGCCTACAGAATAGAACGAATAGAACTCAGTTTCATGCAATATAGAACTGGATTCGCAAAGTTGGCGAGTTCACTACACAACAATATTACCAAGATAAATCGTAGATATTCAACTACAAAAGTTTTTCCCTAAGATTTCTAACAGTAAAACTAGTGGCATTGAACCTCGCACGAAAGGTATCTGAGGCTGCTATGCCATCATCATTAATCACCATTCGCTTACTGGCTGGTCGCTATCAGCAATGCTTGCTTTTGATTTTGTCTCCGGTGCGAGAGGAGGCACATATTTTAGTTTTTACTGTAGTCATTTTTAGTCGTTTGTGTGCGTGTTCTATTAGCACGTATAAAAGACCGATTTATACCAAGTCTCTGTTAAATGACACCTAATCAGGATCTTCGTGTTTTTATCATCTATAAAAAACCCTATCCATCAATTCTCAGCAAGCTAGAAATCAAAGCCTATATATCAAGTCGGTCGGTGGATAATTTTCGTCGTTCGTGCTTAGAGAAGTAAATTCTGTAACGTCTTTAATTATTCAAAATTAGGAACGCAGGTAAGAATGAGCTTATTAAATACATTGATAACATTATTCATTCGAATAGGGCTTTCAGCGCAGTATCGATTAGTCTTCGTCGGCGGTATGAATATATCGATTATCGAATGATTGATTGTTTCTCGATTATCCAAATTGAATAGCAGTGCTACTGCAGCATCATTTACATATGTAACTTAGTAATCTTGATACTTTTAATTGAGTTTCTTTTTAAGTGCCGAAAATGAACTAACGTGAATATTTATTCTCATATTAGGAGATTATTACCACTACTTCGTTGCAATCGAGGCTATATTGAGAAAACTGTTATTTTATTCATTAAGGCGGAATGCGGCGAAAAAAGTGGCGCGAAATTCTTTTAAAATAAAAAGGCAAGATTACTCCAGATAACACGATATAAAGCCAGGGCGGCTCGGAGTTTAAGCAATTCCGATCTGGTGGCAGATTCAGCGAAGCGCTACTCCTGCTAGAGCTAGTGTTAGCAAATTCTCGCAGGTTGAGCCCGTGAGCTCACCTACACGTCCGGTGATACTAGCGTAACCCCCCGAGGTTAATAGCAATAGCTAGGAAAAAAATTGGAGTTAAAAATTTAATTAAATTTTCTGATTTTTTAAATTCTCCTCCACACCTATCTCTGCCATATTTTCAATAGTATCGCTGTCTTTAATATCGATAGAACTGTTCTATCGAGTGTAGAATTTCGTAAATGTAAATTTCAATATATATTTTGAAGCTATTTTAATTAAATTCCCGAAGACAATAAGCATCAAATTTACTTTGTGTTTATTAAAAGGTTTTTTTTTTTTTTTTTTTT